>JAQSVH010000001.1:1770884-1789484 GCA_029448705.1 Adansonia digitata | reverse complement strand
CAAAAGCCTATTAGATCAAAATTCCCTCAGCTGGCAAAATTAAAAATCGTTCGGACTAATAAAATATATATATATATATATATATATAGAGAGAGAGAGAGAGAGAGAGAGAGAGAGAGAGAGAGAGAGCACTACATGGCTAAGTGAAGGACTCCTTCAAGCCCATATTTTCGTTCTAACCAATTAGATTTATACATAGGTTAAATTTAATTGAGTTTGACTAAGGTTCAAGATTCATATTAATGATTTTTTGTTTAAGTCCAACTTAAAATATGGATAAAAAATTATGTTCAAGTCTAATCTAGTCATGTAAAATACTATTTAAGCCCAAATAGGCATGCTCGAATTTGCACAAAGATAAATTTCTTTTAAAAAAATTATGGGTCATTCTTAAAAAAAGCTTATCCTTCTTGACAAAGATCATTTTCTCTTAAAACTTTATATTATTAATAGTTAAACTAGGATATTGTTTTTACCGGTAAAACAAATGAACATATGTGTGAGAGAACTAGGGTTGCATATTGTTTTTACCAGTAAAACGAAAGTTCTTTTTTGTTTGAAATAACGTAGATTAATTCTTATGTTAGAGAAAAGAAAAAGCAAAATATGCATGATATTTGTACTTGGGAGGAGTAAATATATATTGTATTTTTGGTGCTTTATATGAATTACTATTTTCTATTTTCTTTTTTTTATTAATATTATTTTTTTTTTATTTCTGTAAAGAAGTTTATTTTTAATAGTGTTGATGTACTTCTGAGGAGGGTCGAAAATGAAAACAGGAATAAAATATGCAACACAAAGAAGAGTGAAAAGGATACTGTAGTTAGAATTCTGAAACATTCTCTGATAATTAAATCAGTTTTAAGTTTTCAACAGGTAAAGAAGAAATCTATGCCTTTAGCCCTAGGGGGGCAATTGTTATACCCCAAGCACGCCAATCGACTAGATGGAACCTACACTCAAACGGCTTAAATGCTTATAAAGATAACTAGGATCTAGTTGCCAAAGTATGCCGGGACATTGACATGACTTCTTTAAGATTACTTTTGAAGCAATCCCAGGTCAGATACTTCTTTTTGAGTACCCATAGACACTCCTTGACAAATTCGGTTGAAATACATGGTAGCTCGACAACTAGTCACATTTCGATAACATTACTTGACAATATGTCCCCAACGGCACCTATAAAAAGATTGGTTAGACTCAGGAAAGGAAAAACCCTCTTCTTCTATCTCACTCTCCTTTTTTGCCTACTGAAAACTTGAAACCGATTTAACTATCGAAGTGTGCCCCAAAACCTTAACTCAAGTGCCCTTCTGACTCTTTTTTGTGCTGCAAATCATTTTCTCGTTTTCCTTTTCGACCCTCCTCTAAAGGACATCAACAAATAGTGTAAACCTTTTAAGTTTGATGTTATAAATCAAATTATATCAATTTAATTGAGAAAAAATAAAAAATCAAATAAATAATAATGAAAATTTATATAACAAGTATATTTATGTCTTTAAGTTGTTTTATATATTTTTTGAAAAACAAAATTATCTGATTTTTTCTTATCTATCTATACTTTTAATAAAAAGATTAACCGAGTTTAATGTCACTTGATTTTATAACACTTAATAATAAAATAACTTAAATATCTTAATTAGATTATAAAAAGTTTATAAAATAGAAGTTAACAACATCATTTGATATATAAAATTTAAATATTTTTAATTAATTTTATTTTTTAAAATATTTAAACAAAAAAGATAACTACCTACTGCTTTCATTTACATCGTGAGGGTACCAAAATCTAAGTACAACTAATCACTCCTTGGAAAAGCTACCCATAAATAATTTTTTTTTAATATTTTAAACACTTTTGACACAATTGTTTTTCTTTCATCCCCAGCATGAGTGCAAATTTCTAGTGTTGCATAAAAACATTCAAAAATAAAAAAAAAAAAGCATCAATTCCCTTCCCTAATACTTAAAAGAAAATGTAAATAATTAAATTACGGCATACCTAATGTGTGAGCAATGAGAAAAAGTGATTAAAAAAATTATATTTTAAATAAAAACTAAATTAGTGGATGGTTTTTAGATATAAAAAGATATAATTATTTTTTAATTTTATATCATTTGTTAATATTTTAAAAAATTTTAAGTAATGTTTTTAACCGAATTAGAGTGATGACTTTATAATTAATATAGGTACCAATTCATTCGTTAATTTTATGCCAACACTTATATTAAAACATCAAAATCCAATAAAAGAATTTTCTTTTCTTTTTTTTAAAATTTTCAAACCTTTCTTTGAAAATTTATTTATTTTTATCATATTGAAAACTTTGAGACAAAGAAATTAATTTCAAATTCTAAAAAAAATATAAAGCTTAACATACATCAAGTGCTTAAAAAAATCCATCAATTTCAATATATATATATATATATTATGTGCTATTAAAGCTATAAAATGAAAACTAACTATATCTCATGTAAGGATGGTAATGAAATGAGGCAAAAGTGAAGATTGTTTCATTTATTTATACTCATTTTTTTATGGATTTTGAATCCATGATCATTTCACATTATTGCACTCAATTTTTTATTAATTACTTTTCAAAAAAATATTATAATTTATTTATAAATATATAATATACATATATATAATAAAAGTATATGTAAAATATTAATGTATATGATTTTACAATATAATTTTAATATATTTACTTAAAAAATATAAAAAATATTTTAATTAAAAAATAATAATTTTAAAAGAACGATACAAGATTGAATAAAGTAAGTATTTATCAAAGAATGATCTCCTTTTATCTAGTCTCTAATTTATTTTTTTTTGAAAAAAAATAATTTTATTACTCAAAACGGATTAAAAAAATTGGTTGAATGGATTGAGTCTCATATTTTATAAATGTAATTTACTTTAATTTTTCATCAATAGATTTCGTTTTAGGTTTTTAATCTGCCTTAACCCTTCAATTCTATTTAACTAATTCCTCCGACTTGGTAGCTATTGGCCATTAAAATAAACTTTGAAGCTCCATAATTGTTTAAAAAGCACTTGAAATTTTTTTGCATAATAATTGTTTTTTTGTGCATTATAATTGTTTAAAATCACAAAGAAAAGGACAAAGAAAATCCGATAATTATTTTATTTAAATAATGAAATTTATTATTACCATTATGACATTATCGATTTAAAAATTACTATAATATTAAAAGATTAAAAAAATAATAAGAATAAACATGACTGCCTTTCTTTCTTTCTTTCTTCTTACCATAAATATAAAGAGCTCCCGACTCCAAAGGGAAAGGAAAACCCAAATAAAGCCACGCTTCGTCTCAGCCACCAGCACCACGACCACCACTCTCACAGCAACCACCCTCCACTTTCAACACCCACCCACCAGCCCCTCCGCCGCCACCCACCCAAGAAAAATTCATACAATTTGTTTTTTTTTTAAAGAAAACTAGTTACTACTACTGATTCTATCCTTCGAAATTTTTATATAATTTTTCTCTCTATAAATAAAATAAATACTTTTCTTTTTACTTCCTCTGTAAAACCCTAATTATTATTCGATCTCTTCTTTTCCCTTTCTTTCTCTCTCTCAAAAGTCCCAATTTTTCTTCTTCTTTTTCCCTTCGATCATTCTTTTTCAAAACCCTAAATTTGGAAGATCTGTTGTTAGCTTTCCTTTTTACATTTTGGAGATCAAATTAAGGGGTTTTCTGGGGTTTGTTTTAATTGGAAAAGATAGGGCGATTTCAGGTCAAGGCTGGCTGGTTTTCGGCTTAAGTAAATGGCGGATCCGCCTGGACTCTGCCCTGATAGGATTGCTTATCGTTTCGAGTACATTTCTTTTTGTGCTGCTGCTCCTAGTGTGGGATTGGATTTGATAGGCTTACAAAGCGGTGACCGTTGCGAACTCTGACAAACAAAGGAAGCCGGAGAAGTTAAAGCATGCTGAGCGTGCTACGGGTGCACATCCCTTCTGATATACCAATTGTTGGCTGCGAGCTCACACCTTACGTGCTCTTACGCCGACCCGACAAGACCATCACCACTGATGATGTGCCTGAGTCTGCCCCTCTTGATGGTCACTTCTTGAGGTACAAGTGGTAAGTGTTAAGAGTAATTTTTTAGCTTTTCGTTGATTTCTGGGAGGTTTGTGCATTTGTTTAATTCTCATTTTAGCCAATTGGGATTTTAGCTTAGCCTATTATATTAACTTTTTTAATTAATATATGAACGTTTGAATTAAAAATTAAAGTTTTTCTTTTTTTTTTTCTTTCTTTGGCTATATATATATATATTGGGTTTTTGGTATTTTGTTTAGTTTTCATGTTGGCCAATTGGATTTTGATCTATTTATTTTGGGTTTATTGTTATTTTATTGATTTTTAGTGAATATGTGAACTGCTTTTTGTGGCCGGAAAGTGTTTTCGTTAAGAAAAGTTCCCAGCTTTTTTATTTTTATTAGTTTATTTGGTTTTTTGTTCTTTGGGTAGTTCTCATTTTGGTAAATTGGGGTTGAGCTAGTTTTTGGCTGTGATGTTATTTGATTATTTTTAGTAAATAAGTATATATGAACTTCTTTGTTGGGTGGTTATAAATAATTCCATAAAGGGATGCGTGGAATTGAGGTTTATAAGTGGAGCCTTTCGCCTGTTCATTTGGAGATAGTGGGATTGCTTTTGATTTGACTGCATATCTGCCTTCTGTTACTCTATGTGCTGGATTTTAGCTTGTATGTTTAGTGATGTGGTTTTGTAATTTTTGAAGACCTAAGAAGTATTTTCTTGATTCTGGTAGTTTTCTCTGCTTTTTTTAGTTGCAAGAGTTAAAGTTATTGCAATGAAACTCTTTGTCGTTATCTGCTGTATTTGCTTAAATCGGAATGAAACCTTATAGATACAACATGCCATGAAAGACTCTATGAGCTCGAATGTCCCATCATTAATTGTTACCAGTGTTTTCATTATTGTGGCTACCCTGGCACCATGTTGTCTATGAAGCTCATTAACTTGGATTGAGAAGTATTACACTGAAAATCTTGTTCATACAAAGAAAGCATCATTCAGCTGAAGTAGTTTATGCAGAATAATCAACCTATGTTAACTATTGGAAAGGCACTGCTTAGGCGTTTGTTGTATTACAACTTATGTCAAGCTTATGTTATTTGAAGCAAATTGTGGGTGGACCAAGTAAGTCTAGTTGCATCTTCGTAAATTATCAGAGACTCTTTAATAAGAGCAAATTATAGTAAATATAAAGCTGAATTGATTGATTACTCAGTCCTAGGATGGTTTTTAGATCTTTAAATGGTAAGACAAAAATCTTTATCCACTATGGTATACTATCTGTCTTAATGATTTACACATGCTCTGGGTGCCTTGTAGTTTTACTGATCTTTGAGATGAGGATACCATGCATTTTTATTGTAAATTGCTGGATTCTTATATTGGAGAAGAGATTGTTTTGACTGTATTAGATTGAGTTGCATGTTTGTGGGGTTAGGTAAAAACATATTATTAAGTTGATTTTTAAAAAAATTTCCATGTATCCTACCTGTCTAATACATATTTCTCCTTTCTGGTTTCTGTTTCCCAGGTATCGCATACAAAGTGATAGGAAAGTTGCTATCTGTAGTGTACATCCCTCTGAGCAAGCCACGTTGCAGTGCCTTGGTTGTGTGAAGGCAAAAATTCCTGTTGCTAAAAGTTACCATTGCTCTCCAAAATGCTTCTCAAATGCGTGGCAGCATCACCGTGTTCTTCATGACCGTGCTGCAAGTGCTGTAAATGAAAATGGAAATGAAGAGGAAGAGGTATTTGGCCGTTTCAATAGCGCAGGATCTGGAGTTATTAGTGCTAGCTTAACTAGTTCAGCATCGAGCACCAGCTTGACAAATGGTTCAACACCTCTGTATCCAGCTGCAGTTACACAAAGGAGTGGTGGTGAAACCTGGGTTGAAGTTGGACGCTCTAAAACATATACACCAGCCGCAGATGATATTGGTCATGTTCTCAAGTTTGAGTGTGTTGTTGTTGATGCAGAAACGAAACTACCTGTGGGACATCCAAATAATATTTTGACATCTCGTGTTATTCCAGCGCCTTCCCCTAGTCCTCGGCGCTTGATCCCAGTAAGCGGAGCTGATATGATGGGACATCTAGATTCAGATGGCCGTATTTCATCCACTGGAACTTTTACTGTTCTCTCATACAACATCTTGTCTGACTCGTATGCCAGCAGTGAGTTATACAGTTATTGCCCTTCGTGGGCTCTTTCTTGGCCATATCGTAGACAGAATTTGTTGCGGGAAATCGTTGGTTATCGTGCAGACATCGTTTGTCTTCAAGAGGTGATGCTTTCGGTTATTGTTTGATAATAGCTATTCTTTTCAGAACTTCATTTTGAACTGAAACACAGTTTTGAAGTTTAGTGCATGACAAAAATTGCTTCCATGTTTAATGCTTGCTTTTTCATTTTGGGTGGAGATAGCTGGCCTGGTACACGTTCATTGGTCTTAATTTATATGTGGGTTAATTATGTTCAACTTTATCCTTGTTGTTTGTTCCTTTTAGATGCAAGTTGTCTTTATATGTGTCCATGTATGTGTGCGTGTGTGTGTGTGTATATATATATATATCCTAAAAGGGATCATCTGCCAATATAATTTGTTGATCTAAGAGTGAGGATGTTCTATGAGCAACGCTAATACCCTTCCTCTGTTTCATTAATAAAGGATGCTGTTTTTAGAAAACAAAAAAGAGAGCATAGTTAAATGAGAAGAAATTGTTTTGGATGCTAGAATTTCTTCATTGGTAGTTACAATACATAATTAGCCAGAAGTCATCTACAGCCTTTGGGCATCCAGGTGAATAATGATTGTGCCTCAATATCAACTGTTGTCATCTTTTCAGGTGCAAAGCGATCATTTTGAGGATTTTTTTGCCCCTGAGCTGGACAAGCATGGGTATCAAGCTTTATACAAGAGGAAGACAAATGAGGTTCATTAAGAACTCTGTGATTCTCATCTCACTAATTTAGTAATATTACTCTTCTATGTTTAATTCATGTCTTTTATGGTGCAGGTTTACAGTGGAAATATCCATACGATTGATGGCTGTGCTACATTTTTCCGTAGAGATAGATTTTCCCATGTCAAAAAATATGAGGTTCGAAAGTATTCTACCATGGTATATGGATTTTTTTTACATGTTCTTGTCATCCTAAAGTAAATCATGTCTTTTGCAGGTAGAATTTAATAAGGCTGCTCAATCCTTGACTGAGGTTGCAGTTCAAACTACTCAGAAGAAAGCTGCCTTAAACCGTTTGGTTAAGGTAATAAATATTTATAGCTAACTTGGCTATATCTGTTTGCTTATGCTATATATTTCTATAATGATATCTTGTAAATTCTTCTGTGTCTTCAGGATAATGTTGCACTAATTGTGGTTTTAGAGGCAAAGTTTAGTAATCAGGGAGCTGACAATCCTGGGAAGCGGCAGCTTCTATGTGTGGTAAGGATTGTTAATTTATTCATCTATGCTATATCTTCCTGGCCTCTCCATTATGGTCTCCAGTCATTTGCGTGATTTTAGTTTCATGCCTTATTTATGATCAAAACATGAGAAAATATTGCTAGCGGTGATTGTTATTCTGTGATTAGTTTTTAGCGGGCCATTGGCACGTTGAACAAGATTTAATCATGCTGAAGCTGTTCTGCTCTGAAATCAAAAAGATGTTTAGGACTATCATTAGACCTATAATTTTGAATACAACCAATAGGCTAAATGGCCTGGATTCGATCCTATATGATCTAAAAAGAATTTTACAAAGTAGCAAGTTTGGCACCACTTGTTGCACGTGTTGTAAGAGGAGTAACATTTTCTGCGCCTGCCTAGGTTTAAGTAAAGTAGCCTATGGCTGCCTGGTTTGATGCTATCAAGTCCTGTCAATTGGTCTGGTCAGTGGTTCATTCATCTGGACCATATCGAGGTGTAAACAATTTGCAGGCTACTTGTGATGTTGAAAACTGATGTAAGGTACTCAAATTGGCTAGAATAATAGGATTTTGATCTTTTACTTGATTTATATAATTGGTCAGCGGAAAGTTTGCTTGTGAATAATAATTACATTCTAGCAATTAAAAGTATCAGAATCCATTGAAACTTTCCTATATTTCATTATGACTAACCAAGTCCCAAATTGGATTAGATTGATATGATTATTATAAGGTCTCTTTCTCTCTCTCATATCTGGTTGCATTTGGTGTCTTTTAGTCCACCTATCCTTACTATTTTCCACTTTGAAAAAAAAAAAAAAAACATGGCATGGAATTGTTGAATGCCCTCATCCCTTCTGGAAGTTGGCTATTCTGTACATTCATGAAACTAAACTTATCTAAAGTATGATATTTACATGTTTATTTATATTCTTTGCAACTCTTTCTTTCATAATTTTTACGTGCATCATGTTTATATTTCCTACGATTCCTGGTTTTGGAACACAGGCAAACACACATGTAAATGTTCAAGAAGAGCTAAAGGATGTCAAAATCTGGCAGGTTCTAATTTTTCTTTAATCTCTATAATTATTTATGGATACATGTTTCTATAATTCAAAATAATTACTCATTTTGTGTTTTCCTAATGTTAAATTAGGTGCATACTCTCTTAAAGGGATTGGAGAAAATAGCTGCAAGTGCTGACATTCCAATGTTGGTGTGCGGTGATTTTAATTCCATTCCTGGAAGGTAAGTCTTTAACACAATTGTAGATTATTTATTGCTTCAGATCTGTCGTATTTGGGTTAGACTTTTGCTTGATTAAATGTACTGTTGAATTTTGTGCAGTGCTCCCCATTCACTTCTTGCTATGGGAAAGGTAGATCCACTGCATCCGGATTTATTGGTAGATCCTCTTGCAATTTTGCGTCCTCACAGCAAGTTGACTCATCAGTTGCCACTGGTAAAGTCTCTTCCATTAATGAACTGCTTCAAGAGGTCGTCCATGATTTTACCCTACCGTCACATTTTAATGATGTTCGATGGAGGTTTTAAGAAAACAATGGGAACAGTCTTTAGTGGAAAAGTGAGCTGGGTTTTTATACATTATTCGGGGAGTATGTTTGATGAAGTACGGTTTTCAAACAGGTTAGTGCTTACTCATCCTTTGCAAGGGGTGTTGGTCTTGGTTTGGAACAACAGAGAAGAAGAATGGACCCCACAACTAATGAACCTTTATTCACAAATTGCACAAGAGATTTTATCGGCACCCTAGATTACATATTTTACACAGGTAGGTTCATTCTTTTAAACAATTGGCTGATTGAATTTCGAATATACAATTTTTTAAGCTTCTTGAATGCCTTTTCTCTAGATGTCTGATGTGATTTCTAGTTATTGCAGTTTGCTTATGAGTATTTGGCTTGTGCTTTCAGCGGACTCTTTAACAGTGGAGTCATTGTTGGAACTCTTGGACGAGGAAAGCTTAAGGAAAGACACGGCCCTTCCTTCTCCAGAGTGGTCCTCTGATCATATAGCTTTGTTAGCTGAATTCCGGTGCATGCCCAGGCCTAGACGCTGACACTGTAAGGTACGCTGTTACCACCCTTGATTTTTTTAGTTGCCACAACAATATACAAACTGAGACGGTGATTCTTCAGCTAAAAGATGAACACATTAGTCTCTGCTTATGCATAAACGTGCATGCATGCAATTTCTGTATCGATGCCTTTGGAGGTCTACTAAAGTATTTGTTTACATAATAACAAGCTGCTGCTGCTGCTGTGATGTTGTTTAGGTCTTGGAGATGCCCAAGAAAATGGCCGAGAGCAGCCGATGGATACACAGATAAGTTACATAGTATATTTTGTAAGAAATGGTGGATCATGGCCGTTGTGTTTTAAGGTATCTCTGAGGGATGTCCTTGCTGTGATCTGCTGTCTTTGTATTATGTTACATTACACCTTTGTTTCATAGAAAAATCATTATGGCCTTCTTTTAATTTCTTTTTTTACTTGGTTTTTCCAATAGAAATGTCCACTCAGTATCATCCTTGTACTTTAATTTTCTCTGCAAAAATCAAATGTTTCTCCTTTCATCTTAAGTTCCATTTTTCATTTTGGTCTCATCCAAGGAATAATATTCAATTTTTTATTTTTATTCTGTGTTTACATTATCTGTGAGAATTGAGAGTTTTAAGGCTAACTCGGGCAGAGATAATCTGGGTTGGGATGATCAAAGAATGCAGAAGGTGAGAGATTGGATGTAGGATTTTCAGAAGCTTCCCTGCAAATCTCTATTAAAATTGAATTTAGGTTTATCTTGTTATCAATTTTAAAAATAATCGATAAGTGATCGAATTAAAACCCTTTTTTTCAAACTGGTTAATGCCAAAATTAAATGAAACGTATCAAAATAAGCAAATTTAAATGATTTTGGTGGGTTAATTTGATTCAAAACTATGGTGTGTTCAAATTGATTAAAACCGATTAGTGTTTACCCTTGCTTGGTGGAGAACCGATTATTGCTTAACCTACTCGAGAAGGCATTGTACTTAAATACAGTGGAAGACAAATGAGAGAATGGAACAGGTGATATTGAATGAGGTAACGTCAGAGGTAGAAGATGAATTCAGTAAGAATAACGATTACCCGACAATCATCCATGCTGCAGCAGCTACAGCACAGATAAAGGTGATCAAAATTCGATGTGTTCAGTGTCAATAGATTAAGGCAAACTTGGATTCATCTTTCCCTAGGATGAGAGCAAAGCATCAAATTATTATTATATAAATTCATTAGGGCGTTTTAGTGTCCTGCTGCTATTGTCGACAATTTTCAACGCTAGCAGTCCTTTTAAAGTACATGACGTATCGAAGGATAAGTTACCCTTTTTCTTTGGTTAATAGGTCCAATTTTGCAGTAAAATGCTTGTTTTGCTTTAATGTTAAAGAATTTATAAATGAACAATTCTTCATGGAGTTTCATATGACTTCCCTTTTGCAGGAGTTAAAAGCCATAAATGAATAATTTGGTTGCGAATGAATTATGAATGTCCAAGCAAATGCTTCTTTTCATGTTAAAGAAGTTATAAATGTCATGGCTAGCCATATTGTGCAAAAAGGACCATTCTGAAGTGCAGATACACCCAACCCCACCTCCCCCAACCCAACCCAACACAGCCTCCTCATCAGTGACCAGCAGACACGTTAAATGGTTAGCGTCTTAAGTCACCAGCCTACAGCCCTCTACAATACTCGCTAGAATATGTCCCCATGTTAGGACTTAGGACCCAGATGCAAATGGAAATAGTGGAAACAGCGACAAAATAATCCTTGAAATCTGATGGAAAATATATATACTTGAGAGAAATACGTAAAAAATAATCCAGTATAAAGTGGGGATCTAATCCCAAGCACTTGTCACCCCTGGAGCATATCCTCCACCATAACTGCCAGGAACTCCATATGCATTGCCACTGTTCCCTCCACCGTAGTAGTCCAGATTCCGACCGAATGAACCCTCCCTTCTGAAATCACGCCCACCGAAACGCCCTCCCCCATATCGTCGGTTTTTGTTACCGCCATAAGGAGCCCTGCATGCATAACGGGCGAGCCATGCAGGTACCTCTTGATTTGCTTCTTGCATTAGCTCAGATAGTGGCCTTGCCAGTGACAAATTGCTCTCATTGAAGAAAGCGGTAGCCAACCCCGTTTTACCTGCACGCCCTGTTCTTCCAATCCGATGGACATAGTCATCAATGTCGTTGGGAAGATCAAAGTTGACCACGTGAGCGACATGGGGTATATCAAGCCCGCGAGCAGCCACATCAGTTGCTACTAAAATAGGGGTCTTCCCGCTTTTGAAAGATCTCAATGCTAGTTCCCTTTCCTGCATAAAAACAAAACCGTGAAATTTATTTAAAAACGTATTCCTCTAGATTACGCTAAATGTATAGCATATGGCACGAATATTGCTACACATCTCAGAACATCATTCAACTAAAAAACCTGTTCTACTACTAAGAGGTAGATGCAATAACTTCTACCTAAACCAGACTTAGTCAGACACAAGAAATTTATCAGCCCTCATAGATGCTGGTATTTTAAGTCAGATGGGTATAATTTCAGCTTCAACAAAATTAAAAGCCATCCCCGTTGAGGATGGGGAAAATTCTCGTTAAGTCCCTCTCGGCAAAAAATGCATAACTAGCTGGCAATTGGCATAAATGTTTGTACCAGCCTTTGAATCAGCTATTGAAAAGACTTCAAGAAAACATATCTGAAACTTTTTGGAATAACAGAGAGACCACATTTTAATGTCACCAAAAACATGGATTAGTATATCTAGCAACACACAGGCAGTAAGCGCATTAAGATAAATTATCATATCAAGCAACACAATGAAAAAGTATATGCTTTCGCTTTTCTTTAGCAAATGTATTTCTTAACAATTACCTGTTGAGTCCTATCACCATGGATGGTCGTTGCTGGAAATCCGTTAATGCACAACCAATGTTCCAATGAGTCGGCCCCCTTTTTAGTCTCCACAAAAACTAATGTCAATGCTTGCTGCAAAGTAAAAGACAAACAACTATCAACAACCGTTAATCATCTCAGACCTATAGATTCAATGAGACTAGAAACCGGAATTAGCACCCTGAATGGTAAAATATTTACCAGAAAAAATGTATCTGCTAATTAAATTCAATCCAAAAATATATGGATAAAGGAACTTCAATAAGCAAGTCCATACTTGAAGGTCTCACATTACCTTTCCGTGAACTCCATTTTCCCTCTGTGCTTGCAGAAGATCCATGAGATGGCTTCTCTTATCAGACTCTTGAACAAATTCAACCCTTTGAACGATCAAATCTGTGCTAGAACCAACCCTCCCAACAGCCAAGAAGATGTAATTTGAAAGAAAATCAGATGCGAGTCTCTGCACAACCACCAATTTTCAAAAGAATTTTGTGATCTAATTTGGGTAGTCTTTCTTTTTATTATTGAAAACGGACTATCATCTTAATTGCATTTTGAAAATTATTCTGAAGCAAAATATAAGGTAAGATAACATTTTTACTTCTTTTAATTTTGAAATTGAAACAAGCAACCCCACCCAACCATCTAGTGCCTGAGTTTATGCCAAGTGCAAAGTCAAATTTACTCTGAGTAATTAACTTCCATTTTCTATAAAATATATATAGAGGTAGCAATAAGAATTCAAACTAGTACCAAAATTATATTCCAGAAGAACATGATAGTCAATTTGCAACTTGGAATGTTTCAGTATTATAAGTGCAAAACATTACTGGAATACATCAAGAAATATAGCTATAACCCACAGAGAAACCCTGCTTAACAGTTATAACCAACCTGTATCTCTCTTGGAAAGGTGGCACTAAACAACATTGTCTGTCTCACGCCCCGATCAGGCATGTTCGTTTGTTCCACTATCTTTCTGATTTGTGGCTCAAAACCCATATCGAGCATGCGATCAGCTTCATCAAGTGCCAAGTACCTAATCATCTGCAATGACACTCTAGCCCTCTCTAGCAAATCAACCAAACGTCCTGGAGTTGCCACTAGAATATCAACTCCTCTCTCCAACTCTCGCAACTAAGTGTAAAACAAAGCATTAGTAAAAAAAAAAGAAAAATCAAGTATTTAGAGGTAGGGGCTTCTAAGAAGACTGATAACCCAAAAGTCAGTACAGATATTTAACATAAAAGCGAAAAGCCCAGGCAACATAATTAGATATAGCGCATAAACTGAGTTTCCTTGATATTTAATCTAAACAAGCTAATATAAGTATAGCACAAGTTAACCTAACCACTCATTCCAGGTAGAATATATTCAATAGCTTAGGAAACACGACAGACCCCTCCCTTTCACACTCCAACACAATGAGGATGATACTGTAATCAGACAGAAATGAAAACAACCTACAACACGTTTGAAATGAAATAAGAACTAATTGAGTCAAAATCAGCAATCTATCAGCACCATTGTTTTCTCCTATCAATACATAGACCCGATCCCCTTTTTTTAGTTCCATTGATAAATAACTAGCAGAAAATAAAAGAAAATAATTAAAAAAAGCATAAAGTTTGGTAAGAAACCCCCAAAACTATTCCAATAACATAGAAAAGTCAATTAGTTTAGCATGAGATATAGTAATTAAGAACTATAAATATTAAACAATATAAAGAAAGAACGATATTCAAAACCTAATTTGATGCAATAACAACCTGTTGGTTAATTGGTGCCCCTCCATAGGCAACTACCACCTTGACTCCGGTTTGATAGGAGAACTTCTTGGCCTCGTCGTGTATCTGAATGCATATAATTATCAGAACAAAGATCCATTAAAACCTTTCTAAAAGATTAAATTGTTCAAAGAATCTCACCTGACATGATAGCTCCCTTGTGGGAGATAGAATGAGAGCAAGAGGGTAAACGGTTCGCGCTACCCGTGGTCTCTGCACATACTGCTCCCGCATGATTCCACTAATAATTGGAAAGCAAAAAGCAGCTGTCTTCCCTGACCCAGTTTGAGCACAAGCCATTAAATCCCTTCTCCCTAATGCTATAGGGATGGCGTGACGTTGAACTGGAGTTGGTTTCACATACTTGCACCTCCTAATGTTTTGATTCAACAGTTCCCCTAAATCTATCTCGGCAAATGTATTTACAGGCGGAGGTACGTTTTCGCCGCTGGTTTCAACGGGAATGTCCTCGTAAGCATCGAAATTGATCCCCGTATTCTCTTGTTCACTAAATGCTTGTTCCTTAACATCAGCTTCATCGTCGTTAGCAAATGGGTTTACTTCCCTTTCTCTCCTATCCCAACCTCCACTTCTATTATTCCAACCACCGCCGCCGCTGCCACCTCGTACAGCTCCACCCTGACCCGGACGGCCCAGTTCGGGCTTAGTCCCGCCGCTGCCTATGCTCAATCGGGAAAACTGGGACCCAACAGCGGTCCCGCTAAAGTTTGCCCTCTCAGTAACCGGACCTGACAGGTTAGGTGCGTCGGAAGCTGGACGGTTACGAAGGTGGGGCGGGACATAAGTGGATCGAGTTGGACGACGCAAGGAATTGTTGTCTGAAACCGCAATTTCAGATGCAGAGTTTGTTACAGAATCTGCCCATGAAGTTCTCATTTTTTTTTCCCCCAAATCTAAAAAAACCAAACAATATCCTAACAAAAACCTAAAATCCAACCCAAAATTTAGAATCCTCCGAAAAGTCTTCTTATCCTCTCCTTCCCGTCGATCAGAGACCTTACCAATGAAAATGCAAGCAAAGTCAACAAAACAAACATCAATAAAAGAAAATAAAAAACAAATAGAAACCCAAATATTATCTGAAAAAAAAAATTATTAGAACAAAACCCACAATAACTAATTACTAACAGCAAAAAATCTTGTTGGAAAATTCTTTTTTCAAGATAGGGTCAAGATGTTGAAAAAAAAAGGTGCCTTAGATTTTTTTTCTTACTGTTTTTACTTTATGGATTTCCAAAATTCAAAAATCAGATCGAATCTTTCATATATTTTTTTTTCTTTACCTTAGTCTTTTCTTTTCTTTGCTTTTTCTTTTTTTGCTTCGATGTTTGCGTGCAGATCGCAGCTTGCAAATCTAAAGAGAAAACGAGAGAGAGTGAGAAAAAATCTACGATAGGTCGTTTGGTGACCGTACAATTTGGGGGTTGCTTCATAATTAAAGAAGCTTTTTCCCCCTGCGAGGCTACGGCATTTTAAATTCGTGTTTTAATTATTTATGGATAATTAATAATAAATGTGTAAAGTTCATTTTTAAATTTATCTAATTATAATTATGATCTAAATAATCTTACGTTCTTTAATTAAACATACAGATTAATTCAGTTTTTTTTTACTTGAGGGGTACAAAATAAAGTTTAGACATTAATTGAAAAGGGGTTTTTTAATAAAAAAAACATTAAACTTAATCCCTTTTTTCTTTTTTCTTTTTCCAAAGGCAACCGTTCAGGTGTTAGGACTTAAACGTTTAGTTAACAGTTATTCTGAAAATATCTTTTAAATTTATTACATAAATTAAATATAAAAAATATCATTTAAATCATTTCGTATATAATTTTTATATACAATATAAAAAATTATGATTGCATATGATGCAAAATATAAAAATAAAAAAATTAAAGTATTATTAAAATTAAAATAATAATTTACTTTCTTAGAAAGGAAAACCTATTTTAAAATTCTTTTTTTAATTATAAAAAGAAAAGTTTAATTAATGCTTAAAATTCTTAAAATAAGAAAAATAAATTATTACATTATTTTTTAAAATTTTTTTGAAAATAATTAATTTAATTTGACGATTGTGTTTTCAAAAAAAATTATATATATAGTTATATTTGCATTTTTCTTCTCTTTTTTTTTTTTGTTTTAAGATAACTGTAGTCTTTTTATCATTTAATTTTATCTAAATAATCAAAATTTTATTCCACTTACATAATGAATATACAAAAAGCTAGTTTTATTTTAATAAAAAATATTTTTTAATTACATTTCAAAAAAGAATCACCCTCATTAATAAAACACTTATCTTATATATAAATAATAGTCTTTTTAATTTATGTTAAGAAATAAATTTGTATTTTTATTTATATTATTTTTTAAAAAATGAAAGTTCAAATAATCTTTTTAATTATGTTTTCTTATTTTTATCAAATTTTCATTCAAATTAATGCCACTTTAGGGAGACAAATAACATTAATTCAATGGTAATTTTTATAACAAATAAGTATAAATGCTCATCTTATATTTGTATAATTTTTTTATTTTTTAATTTTAATAATCGACGATAGAATAATAAATAATACTTTAAATTTAAATTATTATAATCACTATAATTTTTTAATAGCTTTTTTTATATTTAATTAATTAATTAATTAATAGCTGTCAGATGTGGTCACGAAAAAGTGATTGAGCAATTTACTATCGGTGAATGGCTTTTCTTAGAGCGTTAATCGTACGAAGGATTCTTATTGGATTCATTCGTGGCGTGGGAACCACACAATATTCTTTTGATTCACTTGTTGTTCGTCCCTCAAGTCCACTGTCTGTCTTGCTGGCTGGAATGTAATGGAAGACACCACAAGACAACCTGAAAAAAAAAAAAAAAAAAACATAAAAAAAAATCTTTGCTAAATCACCGCCAAAATTAAATATTCTCGTATCTATGCAAAATTTTTGTTGCCCTATTATTAATATAAAACAAATATTAATAAGATTTTTAAAATTTGGATAAAAGGAAAAACTTTTTTCTCTTTATCTAAAATTAATAATATGTATTTTTTCTAATTTTTATTATTAAAATTTCTAAAATTATTATTTTGATACTGAAAATTTTAAAATAGTTAAATTTTGAATCGAAATTTAAATAATTTGATTCTCAACTATTAAAATATTAAATTTAAAAAATATATAGCTCAAATTTTAAAGTACATCTATAATACATCAGATAATTTTGCATGATAAATATCAAGCTAAAATTGTAACCATTTAATTTTTTATAGCATTATGACATTATTCGCAGTTTATGTGGGAAAACTAAAAAAAAAAATTTAAATCTCCTTTAGAATTTAGTTGTCCAAAAAATTTTAAATTTTAAATTTTGCTCGAATTTAACTTGATCCAATTCGTCGACTCGAATCTACTGATTAACCTAAAATAAAATATTAAAAATTTATTTTTCAATTATTATTTATATATTTTATTATTTAATTTTAAAAAATGGTTAACCTTAAGCATGAAAAAGAAAGTTCAAATTTGACCTTGTAAATAACTCAATTCATGGATAAATCTACTTTAGAAGTGACCTATGCTAATACTTGTTTTAAAAAAAATTACAAGAAAAACATTTTTTTGGTTAATCGACGATTTCATTTGAATCACTCGTATATTTTCTTTAAAGGGAAATTTGGTTCTAAATAAACGTATTTAAAAGTTAGACTACCTTTTTAAATTCAAAAGCTTGGTTTAATAAAAAATTAAAGTCCATTTGAAAAAATGGATGAGTTTTAGATTAAGAATTTTAAGCTAAGACCTGGCTCAAATAATATTTTTATTATAAATGTTGCATTTTTATAATATAATTATATATATTTATAATAATAGTATAGTTTTATTTTACCAGTTATTAATTTGTTAAAATATTTTTATAATGAAGTCATGGATTTTTAAAAGAATATTTTTAAAAAAACTTAATAAAAAATATATTTAACTATTAAAATCAAATATAAAAACTTTTTAAAAAATGTAAAAATATATAATACAATTAAGTGCAAACATATTTGAATTATCTATTTATAAATATGATCAATTTAGATAAAAACCGTTCATATTTTAAACCAAGCTAAGTCTAGAAAAATTTATAAAGTGTTAATACTTTACTTGAGTCCAATCTAAACTCGATCTGACTTAGCCTGTGAGCAATTCAAGTTCGATAATTAGGTACAAAATATAAAATAATAATATTTATTATATGTATTTTGGAATAAATGATTGTTTAAGAATTCTCAAAATTAAAACC
>JAQSVH010000001.1:1743126-1755409 GCA_029448705.1 Adansonia digitata | reverse complement strand
GAAAGGGAGGCTTTTGAAGTAGTAATAAAGAATGGGAAGTTTGTTTACAAGCAGAGTGGGGAAGTTCTTGATACCACAGGAGGATCAAAAGATGCGAAGTGGATTTTTGTTCTTAGTGCATTTAAGACTTTGTATGTTGGAATGAAGAACAAGGGTAATTTCCAGCATTCGAGTTTTTTGGCCGGTGGAGCAACATTGTCTGCCGGAAGATTGGTAGTGGAAGATGGTGTTTTGAAGGTGGGCAAGGAAAAATTCATGTTTTTCTGCCTTTAAAGATAGCTATATCATCTTTTAATTTATGTCGTGAAGAGGATTTCTGATGTATTTAAATGATTGTTTTAACTTGACAGGCGGTTTGGCCTCACAGTGGACATTACCTACCAACAGAAGAGAATTTCCAAGAGTTCATGTCATTTCTTCAGGAACACAATGTTGACCTCACAAATGTAAAGGTAAAGAACACGAATTCTTTAATTATTATTTCAGCTTGAAATGAATCTATCGTAAAAGTAAAGAACAAAATTCTTGTGGCACTAAGGGAAATAATTGATGATGCAATTCTTATGGTTTTTACAGCAAAGCCCTACTGAAGAGGAAGAAGCCATCAGCAGAAAGAACAGTATCCTCCGAACCAATGAATCAGAAGCAGAAGGCTCGACGCAAATCGAGGCAACAAATAGTGAAAAATCAGCTCAAGAGAACACCAGTTCAAGGAAGCAAGATTCTGATGCTGCCGCCCAAAATGCCAATAAATCTATGTCAAGATTGTCTCGAGGATTATTCTCGAAAATAAGTAAACTTCATATACCAGCACGAAACGATGTATTCGATATCTTTAAGACAGAAACGTTGCCACCAAGTTGTCGTCGTGAGCATCCTGAATCCCCTACAGAAGATGACTATGAAACAGCAGAAGAAATTTTATCTGAAGAAGATTTTCTGTTCACCAAGATCAATTTGTTCGGTGAAGATGATGATGAGGAAAATGAAGAGCCCATTCCCAAGGAAAAAATAATGAAAAGGATCGACTCCCATAAAGGAATGAAGTCGTATCAACTAGCTCAACAATTATCCTCCAAGTGGTCTACAGGGGCAGGGCCACGGATTAGTTGCATGAGGGATTATCCTTCAGAGCTTCAATTCCGGGTTTTAGAGCATGCAAACTTGTCGCCAAGACCAAGAACTGCCAATGCATCTCCTCGGACGACATCACGTTTTAGCCCAATTGTCTCGACTCCAGCTGCATTACGTAAAGAAACAGGTTCATCAAGAAGTTCACTTGCACCCAGAAAAGAAAAAAGCAAAAGCCTAGGCGGTTTTTAAATCAAAACTGTGATTTTGGCATGGTTGTTGTGGTTAGAGAAGAAGATATAGGATTCTTTTCTCTTTTCTTGAGCCTTTCTTTTTACATAATTCTTTTCTTTTTCATGTGAAACTTATTATGGTGAAAACGAAAAGCCAAAATTGAAAGGGCTCTTTAGATTTGTTTGCCATTGAGTTTAGAAAACACAAAGCTCCTTTTCAAGTTGTTTATCAATAGATTTGTAAATCATGCAAACAGATAAAGATAACTCTTGGCAATTTAGAAGAAATGCGGATTTGGAATTTAGCATGTACTTTATAAAGGTGTGCTTAATAATATTGTACCCATACCTACTCATCTATGCTGCTTTGACTCTTAATTTTTTTTAAAGTATCCGTGCCCAATATTCGTATCTAACATATTTTCGGACATAAGTATCGAGATGTAATCCTCCAAATACATGAAAAAATTAAACATATCTGCATCTAACACTCACACTCGAGCCCATGCAACATAGCTGCTCATTGCTAGTTAAAAAAAAAAAAAACAAAACAAGGCTTTTCCAAAATAGTGATTGAAGAAGAGAAACGTAAAGATTGTAAGATGTTGCAGTAGTCTCTGCTATGGCCATTGAAACAGTCAGGATTGTGATATATCTATGGTGAGAGATCAGATAGTTTTCCATCTCATAACAATGAGCATGATTTAAAGTCTAAAGTTCATAATAAACATTGAAACTTTTTTTATCTACATGCTTATACAATTTCTTAAACTTCTAGGCTAGAAATAGGTAAAAACAATTGAGCGTTAGGTTTTGTTGTTGTTAGCACAACTTTTGAAGTTAAAAGCTTCGTTTCACTATAAACGCAAGATCAAACCGGTAAAAAATTTTGACTTTTGCCGTTAAAATTATAGTTTGTAAAATCTGATTTTTAAAGGAAATGATTTTATTATCTTCATATCTTTAAATATTTATTATTTTAAACATTTTTTTTACATTTTAATTTCTCACAATATGTTATTACAGCGATACCAAACACTTACAAATTCTTAAATTACGTTTTTTCACCATACTTTTTAAACACATGTTTTTCCACCTTAGTTTTTACCAATGGCAATGCTCACTTAGCCCTTGGCTAGGTTTTAAAACAAAAATTACATTCATTCAAGCGCCGGAAGGCATCACAATTAATTAAATCCCCGCTCTCCATAGCTGTGCATAAACCAATACCCCCCAGACCCTCAGAGTACAGAATTTTCATACCAATCTAACAATGGAACAGCCCTGCCTTTTTAATTTCTTTTCTGGTTCAAGACAAAGCTGGTGGTTGCTTTGTTGGTCTAAAGAAGTAACTTGCATTAGATGCGGTTAATGCAAGACACAAAGTAAGGGAGGGGTGGAAAATTACGTTATTTATTAAAGGAAAACCATGCTCAATTTCAATAGACATTCAGGAGCTTATATATGTAACAGAAAATTCAAATCATGCTTTTCCGAAAGCAAATGGTAAAAGATGAGATTCCAACACATAAGCAAAGACTATGTTCTAATAAAAACTAAAGATTAAAAAAATGTCACTTTCTGAATTATAATTTTTTAATCAATTATTATTTGCTTTACTTCTTACATGACCACAAAGAAAATAGCAAAAAAGCAAGTAGCTAAAAGCAAATAAGGAATGATTAATGGAAATCCTACAATATGATTATTCACAAAGATAAATCCATGATTCCAAGAAATTCAAGTCATTAAACAGAACCCAAATTCTCATCTAACATTCAATTTTGACTGTTCTCTCAATACCAACAATAAACAACAGGGAAAAAAAAAACAAATTGAAGCTAAGAACTTGGAAAAACAAGACATACCCAGGTTGAATTTGCGTGAATTGCCTAGCTGAAGAATGTTTTTGAGCGAGCAACTTGGGTGATTTGTAGAGCCACAGCCTACTTTTTTTTTGGGAGCATCTAAAAGACCAGTCAAGAAGCTTGCCATTTGAGCTTTACTGGTATTGCTTTTGGCTGACAAGATGAGGCCTTTCAATGAGAATTAAACAGCTCAAATTCCAACGAGAAGAAGATTTGGAGAGTGAGTGCTTCAAACAGAGAAGAAAGAGTGAAATAAGGTTTGGACTTTCGAGATTTCTGGTCTTTTAAGTTTTCTGATTTTGCAGTTGTACTTCTCACTTTTCTGCTGATTTATTTTGTTCTTTAAGTTTCTAATTTAATATTCATACATATTTATTCTAATAAATTATAATCTTTGCAGTGGTTTATTTTTATCGTATTTGACTAAACTACCCCTATTTACTTAACTTAGATCTTAGTAGCTGAACATATAAATTCGTTACTCCTAGGGTTTTTTTCATTTCCTCATCTACGGCTATCTGCGAAAGCCACACTCTTCGTTAGCCGCTCCCTCTCTTTCTCTCCAATCACAGGTTTCTTTTTCTTTCTCTTTTACGCTCAATTCTCTCTCGGACTGACATCGACTCTCCTTCTTCAAAATCTGTTCTTGTTTTTAGTCTGTTTTATTTTCGTAGGTATGGCGACAGCCGAGGCAGCCACCGCTCAGCAAGACCCAACCCAACCTCACTTTGAAGTCAAGCTTTTCAATCGCTGGAGCTTCGAGGAAGTTCAGGTATTTCCTTTTCTTTTTTTTCCCCCCTTTTCCTCTCTGTTTAATTTTATAGGAAGATCGGATTTGCCCTTCTTGTGGATTTGTTATTGTAATTTTTTTGGTTATTGTTTTTTTTCCCCTCAATGAGGATTATATAAGTTGAACTGAAAACACTTTTTCGGGTCTTTTCAAGTCAATTATATCTAGTTAGACTAGAGCATTGTAATAAAGGAATTGCATCTCATGAAGGAATAGTTGTTCATCCGACTGAGATTCTGATTTATCTGTTCTTCATGTAACATTCTTTGCTATATCAGTAGAGCTTCCGGTTGCAGTTTTAACAATGAGTTGAAATTTTGTTTGAAACTTGTAAATACTGATTGATAGAATATCAATGCTGTTTTTGTTCAATATTATTTGTCTCTGATTTGAGTTTGCTGTTAAAGACCTATGTTACTCTGACTCTTTAATTTTATTTTATTTACATAAGTATGTCCTACTCATATTTGAACATGAGTATGGAGATATAACCCTCCCAATACATTGAAAAGCTTAGAAAAATTGGATAGACCTGTGTCAGATGCATACCAATTAGAAAAATTGAATAGACCTGTGTCAGATGCATACCAATATCCGGCACTCACACCCAAGTCCAAATAACATAGGTTAAAGATGGTTTGGGGCTACAATTTTTTTTCCTTAAAAATTTTCATTTTTCTCTTTTTGTATTTTAAATTTTGGTGAGCAATTGTACCTTTTGTAGGCTAGAGTATTCAAATGATATGACGAAAGAACTAGGTTCCCCAACTTCCTGTTCCCTTTGATAATTACAATTCCTGTTTGCCATGATCCTTTACATGAACGATTTTATTGATAATAGGTAGCTGATATATCTTTGAGTGACTACATTGGTGTCCAAGCTTCCAAGCATGCAACCTATGTGCCGCACACTGCTGGCAGGTACTCAGTTAAGCGTTTCAGAAAGGCTCAGTGCCCAATTGTCGAGAGGCTTACAAACTCATTGATGATGCACGGCCGAAACAATGGGAAAAAACTCATGGCGGTTAGGATTGTGAAGCATGCCATGGAAATTATTTATCTCCTAACTGATCAGAACCCAATTCAAGTCATTGTTGATGCTATTATAAACAGGTAGCCCTAATGACCTTAAATTCAGTTTTGTTTTCTTTTTTTTTTTTTCCTCCTCTTCTTACTGTATTTTTAGCTAATGTTAATCTGTCAACTAGCATATGATGCTAATCCTGTTGATATTGGGGGTAGCTTTAATAAGATTTGTTCCTTTTTGGTTTTATTGATGTAACAGTGGACCCCGTGAAGATGCTACTCGTATCGGTTCTGCTGGTGTTGTCAGGCGTCAGGCTGTTGATATTTCACCTCTTCGTCGTGTGAACCAAGCTATCTATCTCCTAACAACTGGTGCTCGTGAGTCTGCATTCAGAAACATTAAAACCATTGCCGAATGTTTGGCCGATGAGCTTATTAATGCTGCAAAGGGATCATCCAACAGGTATATTAGGGCGCACTTTATTTGTTGTCTCATGTGTCATTTATTGTTGTTTGAAATCACTCATTACTGATACGTTTTGGGTCATTGCGCTTAGTAATTTCTTTTGATGTTAAAAATAGTCTTGTTTGCTTGTGTAGCTATGCCATCAAGAAGAAGGATGAAATTGAGAGAGTTGCCAAGGCCAACCGTTGAGGATTTGGAAGAAATTACACCATGGCAATGGAGAAATATATATATATATATATGTGTTTCAATCAGTTCTTTATAAGTTTCCTGTTTTGTTTGTTCCGTAAGACTTTCAAGTTGACAAGTAAGTTTCTTGTTCAAAATCTTCCTTGAATTAAAAATGTGATTGACTTGGTTGCATTAAAACACCGGTTTAATCTGAAATTTTGGTCCATTCGGTCGTCCCTTTTTGAATTAAAAGTTCTTCACCTTACTAATAGACTACACGATTATTGGCCAATGCTGTGCATTAGTAAGCAAGGCCTTTTCTTTTGACATAATGAAGAGAATTCATCCTTTAATTAGAAAAATATTATATATTAGTATTAGATTAGTATTATTTAGAGAATCCAGTTTAGTGAATCTTTAGTTTCGTGATTAATTATTAGCGTTGGTCCTGGTGTCACAAATTTGTCTCTGTTAGACTAAGAAGAGAAGGGTGGGTCGGCGAATAGGGAGTTGCATCGTGAGAAAAGCAAGGAGGATTGTGTTCGTGACAGAAGCAAGGATCCTTATGGACTAAGAGGCTTAGGTTATAGACTGTAAAATCAATTTACCATCCGTTAAATGTATTCATTTGATATATTTAAAATTATATCTATTTAATATAAATTATTAATATATGATTACAATTAAGTCATGTCTTTTTTTTTTTTTGGATAAGTTTTATCGATAAGGGGAGTCCTTGAAATTAGGACTCCTTTATACGCTGAACTCTTTGCTTCATGTATTGAATTTGTGACTCGGTATATATGATTTGTTCTTATAATAAAATGTTTGAATTCACATGATTAAAAAATATATATATAAAGACATTTTGAGTTTTTTTTTATTGCAATTTAAAGATATTTTTTAAGTAAAAAGTCTATTACTGGGTCATGAGGAAAATATTCTTCAGTCATTTTCATTTACTCACTTTGTCACCTTTAATATATTACTAAAAGAGCTTACGCACATTGGCGCAAGCAGTGCTATGATTTATTAATTTTGGAATGTATAAGTAAAAATGATAAATATAAAATAATATAAATATAATAATAGATTTGGTTAGGCATCGATTAAGGATTTTTTTTACTTGTTATTTTAGAAAATTTTTTTACATTCAATTAATCATTTTCATGAAATTAAAAATGATAATATAATAATTACTTTTTTTATGTTTTAATCAATGTTCTTAAATGCCGATTAAGATTTTTTGATAATAATATTATTTTAATGTTTAAGATTTTGAAATATTAAATGATTTATGTTATTTTTTTTATATTTATACAAACCCCGGACAACACTTAAAGCCAGCAATTAGGACGTCAACGATCATTCCGTTGGCCAATTTCACAAATCACATTATTTGGATTACTCCTCTCAAACTCAAAGGATCAGACTGAGTTTTGACAAAAACCATATAAAATATAATATATTATAAGATATCGTATTTAAAATTGTTAGATCTCGCATTAACTTATATATCTTAAGGTTTGTATCTTGACTAATGGAGAAAAAATAGTTAAAAATTATTTTATTTATCATTTTATATAAAGTTTAAATAAAGTATTTAAAGGTGCACTTTCAGCTGTAAGTTAATTTAAGATTTATATTTGATATGTTTAAAAAAAATTTATTTTTAAGTAATTTATTTAAAAAAATTAATTTATTTTTTTAATCACGAGTTAATTTAGTATTCGTACTCGATTCAATTGAGAATAAATTTGTTCATGGTTTAAACTACCAACTCACCCTAGCGGGCCTAGCTTGGGTTTACTTTTTTATGTTTTAAGTTGACTTAACTTAGAATAGTATTAATAAATTAAAAAAATATATTTTTATTTAAATTTAAATATAAATATTAATAGTAAAATAATTTTTTAATATTTTAATAAAGGGTGAACAAATGAATCTAAGCCACATGTTAAGCTAAACCAAATTTGGGGACGTGCTTAAAGTTCAAAATCCTTTTGGGTCTTAGCCCACCTTGAGAAAAATAAATTTTTATTTTATTTTTAAATTATATATTTAAAGTAATTAATTTATATATGGCTTCACAAATTAATTTAAAATCTATATTAACTTTAAGCAATTACCATAAATTTAATTTTCATAATTAACCTAATATAATAGATTAATATTTAAATTATTACAATTTAAAATACATAATTATAATTTAATAAAATAAAATAAAATAAAAATTATATTAAAAATGAAACTTATTAAAAAAAAAAACTTGGGTGTTAATGGTAGGCCTATCCATTGGCTGGACTACCTGATAGAGGTTTAAATAGGTTTTTATCAATTTGAATTAAAAATTGATGTTCAATAATTTAATAAAATATTTTTGATTAAATTTAATTATAAAATATATAAATATTTATATAAAAATATTTTTTTATTAATTATCGATGATAAATATAGATAAATACAAACAAAGAAAGTTGAAAATTAACCTAAACAAAAAATTTAAAATTTTTTTATTATAATCTGGCTCTAGTCAGAGAGACCTCTAGTTAGTGGGGTGTTAATGCTAGTATTAATAAAGACAAAATCATTTGCTAAAATAGTTCGATATTGATGTATAATACCAATCATATATATATATATATATACATATAACATAGCAGCTTATAAGATTACAAGATAAAGTTTGCCGTATAGCTTCCCTATGAACATGTCGGATATTCATTGTTTTATTTATTTATATATATATATATATATTTTAGAAATTTTAAATTACAAAAAATAAACACCAATAATATTTTAACCGGTACTAAGTATACTTTCAAAAACTGTCTTGTTAATCAGCTTTCGAATGGAAAACTCGGATTCGACTCTCAGCAGCAGCTGTTTTTTTGTATTTTATTTATTTATAAATTTTGATATTTATATATTTATATAGTATTATTATTATTATTATTATTAAATTATTATATATTTATATAAATTTTATTATAATTAATCGTTTAATTATTATTATTATTATTATTATATTATGTTTAAAATTATCAAAGAGGCATAATTAATTAATTACAGCAATAAAATTTGTACATGCCAAATTTTCAGCATAATTGATTAAAAATTAGCAGAATAACGCATCGGATTTTTAAGGTGAAAGTAAGATTTGAGATCGCAACAGATTTACTAAATTATGATTCGCGGCTGCGAAAAAATAGCATACTTTCATAGGTGCAAATTTTGGAATTGACCTGGAAAGGTTAGAACCACTGGCTTTAAGTCTCAGTTATGGGCTGTTGACAATTAATTACTCAATCGATAATCAACACCTGTCTCTAAAAAAATAAATTTTTTAATATAAACTTATATTTTTGTATAATTAATAAAATTTTGAAAAAAATATTTAAATAAATTAAACGTAATTAATTTGTATGCTATAATATTATTTTAGAAGATAATATTATCAATTATAAGGAAAAGCTTTATGTTATAATAATTTTTTTTAATTTTTATGAACAATTATAATTTTTAGTATAATATAAAAATTAATGTAAAATAAAATAATAAAATTAAGAATATAAATATAATTAAAAATTTGGTGCATGAGGTCAGAAAAGGGCAAAAAAGAAGTATTGAAATGAGACAACACGTGAAACCACAACCTGCCACGTCAGTAATTCGCGCGTCTACCAACTCGTTTTCCACGTGCCTTCTTCTTATTTGCCTGCTAACATCCCTGTGCTAGATTTTTCCATTTTCCAAAAACACCCCTGGTCTATCAATAAAATATCAATAGTAACCCTTTCTTTGAGCACCAGTTCTTTTGCAGTGCTGCTGGTTTCTTCATAAAGATTAATTCTTCAATTTTATTTGATTTTGCTCTTTAATTTTTATTTTTGTTTTCTCCGATTTATGATCGGACGGTCTACATCTTTCTGCACATATGACTCTGAGGACTACTCCGCCGATAGATGTACGTACCATTCTTCCCTCCGCTGTCAATAAATACTTTAATATTTTTCTTTTGAATTCTTTTTGTCGGTGGAAATGCTGCTCAAAGGATTTTTTTTTTTGTTTTATGATTTTTATTTAAATTTTAAATTGAGGAGTGATTAATTGGATGTGAATTTGGTGGATTTGATTGCTTTTTTCTGAATGCATTGAGATTGTGATAATTAGGGTTTTGGTTGAGAGAGCTAGGGTTAGATTTTGGTTGATCAGAGCTTTGATATTTTGGAAGTTTGCATTTTGAAACAGCAAGAAGACGAGGAGATGCTAGTGCCGCATTCGGATATAGTCGAAGGACCCCAGCCAATGGAAGGTTTATGTTTTTATTCCTTCTGGAAATTTTTAGTCTACTCTAATAGAAATTATTGTTTGAACAATCTTAAGTTGATCCAAAGATTGCCTTCTTTTTTTTTGGGTAATCATGGTGTTATTGAGTATGGAATAATAATTTGATTAGTTAGGTTAGGTTGTTAGGGTTTTGAGATTTTTTTTTTGTTGATTTTATGATTTTGATTAATATTAGTTGCCCAAGTCGAGCCGGCCAGTACAGTCGAGAATGAGCAAGTGGAGGAACCTCAATCAATGAAATTCACTTGGACAATTGATCATTTTTCTAGGCTCAATACTAAGAAGCACTATTCAGATATATTTGTTGTTGGTGGTTATAAATGGTAAAGGGGGATTTTCTTTGTTGTTGTTATTAGAATATGTTTGATTGGTTTAGTGATATCTGTCATGTGATCGATTTTTGGATGTTGGCTGGATTCTTATGTGCAGGCAGATACTAATATTTCCAAAGGGAAACAATGTAGATCACTTGTCAATGTACCTGGATGTTGCGGATTCTTCTACATTGTCATATGGTTGGAGCAGATATGCTCAATTTAGCTTGGCGGTGGTTAACCAAATCCATTACAAGTATTCAATAAGAAAGGGTATATTTTTACTGTTACTAAGTTTGGCATTTTGACTTAAGTAGTGATTTATGAAAAGAGCCTTTTTGCAAATCCTACACTTTTCATTCCTATATATGGGGGCTTCACTTTAATGCGATCTTGCGTTGCCTGGAAAGAATTTGTTTCTTGCACTTGTTGTCGATGCTTGATTGTCTCTTTGTTATGTAGTATCATTCATTGGCTTTGTCACCATAGGTGATTGTTCAGACTGTGGACTTATTTCAATAACAACTTTGCGCTTTTTTTCTGGCTAGGGGCTTAGGAACAACAACGAGGAGATTCATGATTTGGTTTCATCTATTTATCTATTTATTTCACTTCAATGTTGAGAAGATTTGGCTTGAAAGGAAATATGATGTTTAGGAAAATCAGTTGTAACATTTATAAAATGCCAAAGTTAGAGAGGTTTTGATGATAATTAAAAGTTCATGGTAATCAAAACTGTCGTATTGCCTTAGATAGTAGGATATTCTTTTTTTTTTTTTTTTTTGATGTTGACAATTTAGTGGTACTTAAGACTGTGTTATTTCTTAACAGATTAGAATCTTCGTTTTGACATTCTATCTATACAATCTTTTATTGAATTATCTGTAGATTTTTCAGACAGCTAGTTATTAACAGGATTTAACTGTATTTATTTATGCCCTTTTTCCTTATTAATTTCTCTCACAAGCTCTGTTCCAAATGGAGTGATAACAAGATTTTTATGTAATGGTGCCCTGTTCTATGTTTTTATCCATTCTACCTTCAAGGTGATTTACTTGGGAGTTGAGTTTTCCTTGACAATTTGAGTCATATGTTTTGGTTGTTTTACACATTCTACTTTTTGCCACATCTGTTTTATTTTATTTTATGTTGACATAATTCTATTATGTTCCAGTTGTTTTTTGAATGGCAGTGGGTTCTTGTCATTCCTATTTTATGGCTCTCAAGTAATATCGCAGAACTGAAAAAAAAAAAAAAAAAAGCCTGTAGTTAACATTTTAAGGACAGAATTAGTATGAAAGGATTATAAGTTAATATTTGCAATGTTTTCCAAAGTTGATAATTTGTTCCACAATAGGGTGATTGGATGTTGTTCTCTCTTGATCAGATCATTTTTGTTATGTTTATTGCAAGTAGTTGGGTATTTAGTGGATGTAGTCTATGTATAGCTTGAAGAAAGGAACCTTTGTGGTATTAAGGATTCTTTCTTGTCATTCCTATTACATGGCTACCAACTATTCTATATTAAAGATCATCCACAACTTATCTAGTGCCTTGCTTTTAACTTTTATTGGCAGAGACTCAACACCAGTTCAATGCAAGAGAGAGCGATTGGGGTTTCACATCATTTATGCCTCTCTGTGATCTTTATGACCCTAGCAAAGGATATATTGTGAATGATACTGTTGTTCTTGAAGCTGAGGTTGCTGTCCGTAAGATACTTGATTATTGGTCGTATGACTCAAAAAAAGAGACTGGTTATGTTGGACTTAAGAACCAAGGAGCAACATGTTACATGAACTCTCTCCTACAAACTCTATACCATATACCATACTTCAGAAAGGTGTGAGTTCTGTCTATTTTTTATTCCTGTTGAAAACTGAAAAAAAAAATAAGTTTTTCTATTCTGGTTTTAGCGTATTACAGAACACATACTTATATTACAGCCCTAGCACTCATCTAAGATCTAAAGTCAACCATAATCAAAATCCCAT
>JAQSVH010000001.1:1714040-1743026 GCA_029448705.1 Adansonia digitata | reverse complement strand
CGCCGGTAACTCTGTTGCACACCAGCGGTGGGGGCGAATAAAACCTTAAAGATAGTGGCATAGATACACGCCTTGAAACCAGTTTATTTGTGTTCGTATAATTACATACAGTCTACAATTTTTGTGTTATTGATTTTAACATTCAGTTCTTACATATATGTATATGTGTGTGAGTGTCAGTGTGAGAGCAAATTATACTAACATCAACTGATTCGATAGTTTCATGTGCTTATGTCATGTAAGCCAAATCGATTTTACGAGAATGAACATGTGACGTTTGGCTCGAGTTTATCCCTGAAGCAGGGCAGCCCCTGATTTTTTTTTTTTTTTTCCAATTGTGTTAAGGCGATGGATTTCAATGTTGTTTTAAGTAAGCCTGATGCGAAAACTATAATATATCTTTGAGGAAAGTTTCAGTTTTGAAACCACAAAGTCTATACTCTTTGCTTTGATCCATGTTTTGCTTAATAATAATCCCTTACCACAAAGTTATTTATCATTTATTGGCCTAACGTAAGTTACCCAAAATAATAATATATCATGAGTGGTTCTTTAATTTACCTGCAACTCTCTGGTCCAGCACCAGGGAGGCCATAGGGATGGAAAGGTTGGTGTACGTGAAGCAACGTCAGCAAGCCGACTCACTCGTTGTTGCCACCTTCACCCCCCCTCCCCCCGGGTGGTGCGAAAACACCACTAAAAAGGTTATCAAGGACCCATTGAAGCGCATAAAAACCTGTCGTCACTGTCATCAATTCCCACCATCAACTCTCATCCTCGATCTGTGGTTGCAACGTAAAGCAACGATTCAATTTTTTTAGTTTGGTGGATTCTCCAAATGCTTAAGAACATCACAAAATTCTGTGTTTGTGTTCTTTATATCATCATTTTGAACTTGGATAAATTACGGCAAACGTTGAACTTTCGAATGGAAGTATATACATATAAAGAGACGTGGCAAACATTTGGCTGAGAATTCCAATTCCAGCACGCGAAAATGGGTTCTTTTTCTTCTTTTAAAAATTAAAATCTTACTATAATTAAAAGCTAATAATAACATAGGTGAGCACACCGAGCACCACATAGCTTGTCACATCTCAACTGTTGACGCGTGGAACTTTTTATATTTTAATATTAAAATTTCAATAATAATAATAATATTATTATTATTATTATAAAATATTATTTTTATTTTGTTTTTATATTATATATGTTTCATTTTATTTTTCATATATAAAAATTATGTATTAAGTAATTTTATCAATTTTTGTATATGTAATTACTAATATTTTCCAACCGCGAGAAGAATAGAACATATAGATCAGTTAATAAAAATTACTCTTAAAAATTAAGAGTAAAAAATAAGTATAATAATTAATTTTTATTATTTAATCTTGAAGGGAAGCTTAAGTGTTTTTCCTTTTTCAATTTAACCATTGCTTATGATGAAAGAATACACCATTTTTTCTGTTTCTTTTTTTTAGTATTGAAGCAGATAAAACAATGTTATTTGATGTTATAATAGTGATATCGATCTATTTTAAAATTGAAGTACAATTGAATCACTTTGAGCTCAATTTCAAACGATAAAGTGATATAACATTTTGGTAAAGATGTTCTTTTACTTTAAAATATTTTCATTCATTCATGTACTAGTCCTTTGTCGCACTAATTAAAACAAAATATGGAGTTTACTAGCAAACATATATATATATATAGTTAAGCATATATGAATGTCATTGGAAAGACATCTACTAAAGTTTTTTTTTATACAAAAAGTTTATAATACGAATTATAAAAAAAAATTATAAATATTAAAATTTAAAATTTTGATTTATTAAATACCACTTATATCGTTTGATTACGAACCATTAAACCGAATTCAATCCTAAGGAAGCCTTTTAGCCCTGGTTGACCTCTTTGGGTGGCTTCACAATCATGATTGGACATTTTGCTTGGTGTGCACAATAATCACTTACACTTCCTAGAAAAGCTCTGCAACCACCAATAAATTTAATTATACAGCACCTACGTACCCCCCCCCCCCCCAACAAGAAACAGAAGGGCCACACATAATTTTAAACAAAATAAGATTGGCCTAGTTATATATATATATATATATGTATGTATGTATATAACATGCTCTTTACTATTAAGTTTATGTTTACTTCTTGATATGTTTGGAATTTGTCTATGTTTTCTTTACCATTTCTTTAAGATGATTGCGGCGTAGAGAAAACAAAATAGTCAATTAAAAAACAAGCAATCTATCAAGAAAAAAAAAAATTAAAGCTGCTAAGAAATTTTATGATTAAACTCACCTTTGGATCTTTCCAAGGCCACGGTTGCCAAGAATAAGGAGGTCAACTTTCATTTGCTCGCTAATTTCACATAACATTTGCTTAGGATCTCCCTCAAGAATCAGAGTTTCTGCTTTTATCTTCATTAATGAACATTATCCAATCAATTTATTGCCATTCACAATCTTTTTTTTCTTCAGCTTTCAAATTATATACGTATATATACATAATAATAAACATAGAAAGATAAATAATAGCCTAAATGGCTAAGCTATATATGAATGTTGCTCGAGCTCCGGATTCAAGTAAGTATCATGTACGAGTATGAATCTAACATAGATGTATTATTTTTTTAATTTTTTTTCAAAGATCATATATTCTATAGAGTCTGGACATAATCATAGATAGTTAATTAGATTGAAAAATCCTGCAAAAGGGGCAGAAAATAATAAGAGTTTGTCAAAGTTACCACCTTGTTGTTGCACATCTGTAAAGCACGGGAGAGTATACCAGCTGAAATTTGTTCTTGAGATTCCCTTACAGAATCTACCAGCGTAGTTGACGGATAAGCTGCTCATTAGAAAGAGAAACTGGGCTCAAAAATTCTTGATTGGAAATTACCAAATGCAAATCATGGTCCAACATAGTAAAACGTAACGATAAACTTCATATATATTAGAAAGACTCTCGAAGATAGTGACTTCAAAAAAGTTTAAATGCGCTAATCTTTTTCTTAGACAAATTAAATAGATAAGGTCAGACGTGTTAAAGTCGATTAAAAATCTTTAAAATAAAATACCAAGAAAGGAAAGTCGTGAAGATGTTAGCTTAGGTAACAAGACTAAACCTGCAACTCCTGGTCCAGCAGGGAAGGCAGAAGGAGCGACGCCATATTGCTTGGAAGGTTGGTGGACATGAACCAAGGTGAGCAAGCTAGGTTCCCCACCAGCGACTCCTGGTGCTGCTGTACTCGTCATCCCATTGAAAAGGTTGTTCACTGACCATTGGAGAGCATAGAAACTCTCATCACTTTCATCAATGCCGACCATAACTCTCATTTTCTTTTCTCTTCTGTTCTTTTCTTTTTTTTTTCCCTTTCCTTCTGATCTTTTTTCTAGCAAGCAATGGAAAATCGTTTTTTTATATAGAAAATTAGAAACCAATTTTGTTTTCTCTTTTATATATATATATATATATATTTGCCGAACGCAGATTATTGTTGAATGTGCTGTTGGAATCTTGATAGCACACTTGGAAACAAGTATGGGAGACGTGGAAGTTTCAGAGGAGATGGGACTGAAAAATTCCAATTTCTGCATGCAGCATACCGCGATTAAGTTGTTTTGTATATTTTAATGGCCAAAAATAAGTTGTTATTTTATGCCGCTGCAACTTTCTCTTTCACTTTTCACACATTTATGCGAGGGTAAGAAGCAGATCTCGTGTATATTTTTTATGTTTTGTATTTTTTTATGTTAATTATATTAATATAAACATAATATATTAATTACATATACCAAAGTTTTAAAACATGAATGCGCTGCGTTTTGTTTAACGGTTTCAAAATGACCAAAAAAAAGTGCGATATCAAATAAATGAAATAATCCGAAGAATATCCCACGTCATTAACAAAACCCAGAAGGCTTGTTCCTTAAATAGGATGACAGTGAAGCCTGGATGTGCCGTACTTTGTAACTCAAGTTTTTAACGTAAGCAGGGGCACAAAGTTGATCGAATGATAACTTGGGGACGGATTGCTTGCGATAGTTTCCCCAACGCTATAATCAATCTGAGTCGAGCTCGGATAATGAGAAGTTTAAGCTTTAATTTGATTCAAAATTTGAATTCGAAATTTAATTTAAGCTTGATTAAGTATTTTTTTAAAGTTTGAATTTCGTTTAAATTAAAATTAAATTATTTGATTAGATTCGTTTATTTAATCTACATACTCAAATTCGAATTCAAACTCGTTTCATATGCAATTTTTTTGTATTTAATACTAAAAATTAAAAATCCTTATATAACAACAACAACAACAAAAAAAATCCTATAAATTCAAAAACAATCCTAAAATATTTGGAAGAAAAGAATGACATTAAACAAAATTCGGAGGAAAAATAAAAAATAGCACTATTAAAAGTTCAAAAGGAAAATTAGTAATAGAAAAAACTTGAACCCAGAATAAAAAGCTAGCAGATGGAAGCAAAATAGTTAAATTTAAATTAAAAATAAAAAATTTAAAAGAATTTCAATATATTTTGACAAAAAAAAAAAAGAGAGACTAATGAGAAACGAAAAAACTTTAGCTCCTATTAAAAAGCCAGGGAAAGAACTTCTAATTTGAGTAGCAATTATTCAACAAATCCAACTTTGAAAGTTTTTATTTCAGATTTGAGAACACAGGAAATAAGAAAAAAAAAAAGAAAAGAGCTTTGAGAGAGAGAAAAGTAGAACTTGTAAAAAAGAAAGATATTAGGGTTTTTTTTTAAGTAATTAATATATTTTAAGGTTAAAATAGTAAATTAAAATTACATATATTATAAATAGAATGGTTTAATTAGGTTCATGAGCTATTCGAATATGATATTCAAATACTTGAACTTGGATCACTTGATAACTCCAGCTATTCGAGTTCAAGTTTAGCTCGATAATGATCAAATTGAATTCAAATTTTTTTAAATTGAACTCAAATAACTTATAGACACAAGTATCTTATTTACAATTATATTTCACTCAAAGATTAGAGCAAGGAAATAGAAGTGCTTGTTTTTTTGCAAGCATTTGTCTCCACCGATTAGGATATGTGTTGGCTTCCCAGAGTAGCTCGACTTCTATCGTCCTTACATGTGGGGTGTGATTATCAAGGTATGTATATTTGCTTTGCTTTTTAGGGACTTTTCTGTTGTCGTTTCCATCTTTTTGGAAACTTTCCTATGGTGGTTTCCATCACCAAAACAAAATCCTCTGTCTAATACACCGATCGAGTACAATCAGTATATTAACAAAGTTTATCTTTGTTAAAGGTTCTTTTTGATCGAGTGAGAAAACGTTACAAATTAGTAAAATAGGATAAGGTAAAGAGATGGCGAAAAGGAAAATTAGAGCAAACATTGAAAATAAATGTGGTGGTAAGATAATTTTCCTGTTATCGTTGCCATCACCAAAACAAATTTCTCTCTTTAGTACACTGATCGAGCACAATCGTTATATTAATAGAATTCATCTTTGTAAAGGGTTTCTTTTTGATAAGGTGAAGAAACATTGCAAGCTAAAAAAATAGAATAAGATTAAGAGATGGCAAAAAGAAAGATTAGAGTAGACTTTGGAAAACAAGTGCAGTACTAGGTGGTTGTGATAAAGGCTATAAGTGGATGAAAGTAGTAAAGATTACAGTAGTTATAGGTTTTATAAATAAAAATTATAAAAAATTCTTAAAAAGTCAAAAGTTAATCAAATTTTCAAAAGATTTTAAATGATGCCTCCAAACTTCTATTTATAGGCTACCAAAGAAATTACCAAGAGCAGTTACAAGGAGAGAGTAAGAAGTTATCAAAGAATCACTCACATAGGCATATGTAGTGGGAAAGATAATGAAAAGTTGCCAAAGAAATGGATCGAAGTAGAGATTTTGGGAAGTTACACCCTTGGAAACATTTTAACTACAAATGGTGGATATTAATTATATAACATCACAATTAAGAATGTATTACCTATTCAACAAGAAAAGGAAAACACTTATGCTCTAGAAACGGTTAAGAATTGAATTTTTTAATAATTTTCATATTTAAACTTTCAAACCATACTCTTTAAGATATCCCAAGCGGGGAAAAACCCAAAAATTTTATTAACCTTCTAAAGTTAACTCTTCAAAATCTTTATTAAGTGAAATATGTTATGCCAAAATACTCTCGCCAAAGTACCTTTGCTAAAGAGTATCCTTGTCAAAGTATACGTATCGAAATACTTATATTAAAAGACTTCGATCAAAATATTTTATATGAAAGTTCTTGTACTAAAATGCTTCTATAAAAATATTTTTACCAAAAATTATTATATCAAAATACATTATTTATAAAATTATACCTACATCATATATTATATATTTATTGAAAATAAACATCTATAATCTTCTTCGTATAAATATAACCAAATGGAGGGATGGATGATCTTACTTGCTTCTGGATATATATAAGATTGGTGATTACTGATTTACACAAACTCTGACAGAAAATTGAACGTGGCAACTTTGCAATCATGATAAACTAAGAAGAGACGAAACGTAGCATTCATGTGGAAGAAATTTCCGAGCACTGCCAAGAGCAAGCACAAAGGCGTTTGTCGTCGAATATCATATACCCGAGGACCAGCTTTTTTACCAAGCAATGCGCATGTGCTGACGCCGTGTAACTACTGCTAGTGGCTAAGATCGATGCACAGCTACTTAAGTCAACTTAGGTCATGAATTGTGAACTTTTTCTCTTGTTTAACCTTAGATCAATCTAAAAAAAAATTTAAATGTTTGAAATTTAAAAATTTATTTTACATTAATATTTATAATTAAATTTAAATAAAAATATAATTTTTTATTATTTAATTATATTTAAATTTAAATAAATTTAAGTATAAAAATTTTTATTTAAATTTAATTTTATATAATTTAAATTATAAACTAAATAAATTATTTGATCCAAAGTCGAATATGATTCTTTGATCATATGACCATGACGAGCTAGTGGCGTAGGACAAAAACTTTCATGATCTTTATCAAACCATTCTTTGCTATTAATTTACTTTGATTAACATTTATACTAACGGTTAAGCTTTTTTTTGTTAAATTTAGTGAATAGCACTTTTAGAATCAAAATGGACCCTAACTTAATTACGAAATGGATTAGAAAGAAAAATTATAAGATAAAAATATATTAACAAATAATGATTTTATAATTGTAATTTGCCTTTTTTTTAAAAATAAAAAGTAAAATGTATTTTGAAATCCACCTCTATCAAATTTTTTCCCAATTTTTATTTTTTTAAATCTTGCTTATTATTACCAATTTTTTTCTATCTTTTAATAAAAAAAAAGGTGAAATCCTGTAGTATCGATTAAAGGGATTTTATCATCCAACGCACCATATACACTCAAATCATTGAACCAGTCGGTTCAATTAATTGATTAATCGATATTTTATTAATTAAATTAATTAATTTTAATTTTTAATTATTAATTGAATTAAATTAGATGAGACTAAAATTAACTAAATCAAAATTATTTTCATTTAATTTGGTTTAGTTAATCAAATTAACTGAACCAAAATTATTTCTATTAATTTACTTGATTAATCAAATTTTAATTGTTTTACATAATAAATTTAAATTATATTTTAAAATCTTAAATCTTTAATTTTTTATAATCTAAATAAATATATCATTCACCAAATATTTAAATATCAAATATAAATAAAAAATGCACGTAGAGTAAATTAACTAAATCAAAATTATTTTCATTTAATTTGGTTTAGTTAATCAAATTAACTGAACCAAAATTATTTCTATTAATTTACTTGATTAATCAAATTTTAATTGTTTTACATAATAAATTTAAATTATATTTTAAAATCTTAAATCTTTAATTTTTTATAATCTAAATAAATATATCATTCACCAAATATTTAAATATCAAATATAAATAAAAAATGCACGTAGAGTAAATTAACTTCAACAGTATAAAACTTAAAATATCGAATAAAAATTAAAAATAATATATTATATATATTTTGGATGATTTAATTAATTTATTATTTAACTCAAAATTTTTTGATTACCCTATTAATCAAATTAAAAATAAATTTCAGTGCGTTAATTCAGCTAAAATCCTATAATGAACGCCCCACGCTCAGGCAACTCTATAATCTGCCACGTCACTAGTTTAAAAGTCTCCTCTATTCTTTTTCTATTTGCCTGTCATCATTCTACGTCTCCATTTCGATTTCGATTTTACTAGTTGCCCAAAACACCTGCTCTATTGGTAATAAAATGTCAATAATGCCCCTCCCGTTGTTGAAGTTAAAACTGTGTGGCCTTCCCTCTGCATCAGTCTTTCTTTCGCGACTTGCTTTGCACTGCGCACTTCTTCCTTTCTCCTTCCCTTTAATAGAAATTCACTGTTCATTTTTTAAATTTCTCTTTTCTTCTCTGATTTTTTTTAAAAATTTTTTTCCTTTTTAATTTTTCCGATTTCTGATCGGGCGGTTCACATCTCTCTTCACCGATGACTGTGATGACTACTTCGCCGTTAGATGTAAGTACTACTCTTGCCTTCCGTTTACTCTCGATTAATGCTTAATGTTTTTCTTTTATCTTTTTTAACTCGTGTTAGCGCTTGAAGTGTTTTTTTGTGAAGCTTTATTCATTTTAAATTGAGAATTAGACGTTAATTTCACGGAATTATTTTTTTCTTAATGCATTGAGTTTGTGATAGTTAGGGTTTTGATTGAGACAGTTAGGGTTAGGTTTTGGTTGACCAGAGCTTTGATTTTTTGGAAGTTTGGATTTTGAAACAGCAAGAAGACGAAGAGATGCTCGTGCCGCATTCAGATATAGTCGATGGGCCTCAGCCCATGGAAGGTTTATCATTTTATAGAATTTTTAGTTTCCTCTAATTCACATTATTGTTTTGATAATCTTAGGTTGATCCTTTTTTTTTTTTTTAATTTTGTAATTCTGATGTGATTTAATATTTAATAATTATTTTATTACTAAGGTTAGGGTTTTGAGATTGTTAGTTCGTTTTATAATTTTGATTAATTTTAGTTGCTCAAGTCGAGCCGACTAGTACAGCTGAGAATCAGCAAGTGGAGGAGCCCCCATCAATGAAGTTCACTTGGACAGTTGACAATTTTTCTAGGCTCAACACCAAGAAGCACTATTCAGATATATTTGTTGTTGGTGGTTATAAATGGTAAAGGGGGACTTTCCTATGTTTTGTTATTATTGGAATATGTTTGATTTGTTCTGTTGCAAAATTGTTGTGATCTATATTTGGACGTGGGGTTGATTCTTTTGTGCAGGCGGATACTAATTTTTCCAAAGGGAAACAATGTTGATCACTTCTCAATGTACCTAGATGTTGCGGATTCTTCTTCATTGCCGTATGGTTGGAGTAGATATGCTCAATTTAGATTGGCAGTGGTTAATCAAATCCATCACAAATATTCAATAAGAAAGGGTATATTCTTACTATTACTAAGTTTTTCATGTTGTCTTAAGTAATAATTTATGGCAACAGTTTTATTGGGAAAATCATACACTTTTTCATTCCTATATATGGAGGCTTCAATTTAATGCAATCTTGCATTGCCAGGAAAGAATGTGTTTCTTGCACTTGTAGTCAGTTCTTGATTGTGTCTTTTGTCATGTAGAGTTCATTCATTGGCCTTATCATGGTAGGTAATGGTTTATACTTTGAACTTGTTTCAGTTGCAACTATGCTCTTTTTCTAGCTGGGGGAAACAATAATGAGAAATTCAAGCTTTGATTTCATCCATTTATTTATAGATAAATTTTTCCATTGGGATGTTCAGATGATTTGACTAGAAAAAATAGGATGCTAAGGAGAATCTGCTGTAAGATTTATAAAATTCCAAAATGAGAGAGATTTTGATGATAATGACAATTTTATGGTTTTTAAAGCTGTCTTATTGATCAAGATATTAGGATCTTCCTTTTGATGATAATGAAAACTTAGTTCTTATTTCTCAATAGATTAGCATCTTCCTTTTTGCGTTCTATCTATGCAACTGTTTATTGAATTATTTTTATATTTTTCAGATAGCAAGTTACTAACAGGATGTTAACTGTATTTGTTCGTGTCCTTTTTCCTTTCTAATTTTTCCCCACAAGCTTTCTGTTTCAAATGGAGTGATAACTTTTAAAAGATATGGTTAGATTAGAGGGATTAAAAATAGGATTTGTAAATTATGGGGCTCCTTTGCTTAAGGATTAGATTAGAATTCCTTAAAGGATTTGTTGTATAGTTTCCTTCTCATCTAGAATTAGATTTTAAATTCTGGTCAACTATAATTGGCCTAAACTATTGTATAAATGCCTTAGAGTAGGCTGATATTCAATAACACAGAAAGAAGGCATTGTTACCTACACTTCTATTGATTTCTGATATGGTATCAGATCTTTGGGCCCGCTTTTCTCTTTTCTCGGTTGTCATTGCCATTTTCTCCCTTCTCTTTTCTTTTGCCTTCATCGCCAAATATGTCAGACTTAAAATCAATTTCTAATGAAACTTCAATGCATCATACATCCGAAGACATACAAAATATTCAAACAGCTTATAGATTGAATGGAAAAACTTTTTTAAAGTGGTCTCAGTTTATTTAAACCTACTTGAAAGGGAAAGGGAAAGGGAAACTTAGCCATCTTTTAGGAATTGGTTTAGAAAGAGAGGATCCAAAGTTTGATGCATGGGATGAGGCAGATTCCATGATCATGTCTTGGTTATAGAACTTGATGAGCCTTGAAATCAGCAACACTTTTATGTTCCTCTCAATAGCCAAGGAGGTTTCGGATGCTGTTAGACAGACCTACTCTAAGGCACGTGATGTGGCACAAGTCTATGATATCAAAATCAAGACTAGTGCGATGAAGCAAGCGAATAAGTCAATCACGGAATATGCCAACTCACTTCAGAGCCTGTGGCAAGAGTTGGACTATTATTGTTGCATAAAAACCAATTGTTTCGGGGACCATTACAGGGTTTATGACTTTGTAGCAGGTCTAAACGTGGAGTTTGACCAAGTCAAGGTGTACATTCTTGGCAAAGAAGAAGTGCCACCATTGAATGAGACCGTAGCCTTAATTTAGGCTGAGGAAAGTTGTCAAGGAGTGATGCTAACAGAACCAGGTTGAATCAATAATGATAGCTAAGGTGGAATCATTACCAATATAGGGTACAGGGAAGGTAGAAAACCCATGGCGTTTAGGAAAGGATGGTTGGGATGGTCTTTGATGTTCCTATTGTAAAAAAACCTAGGCACACTAGAGAAAAGTGTTGGAAGTTGAATGGAAAGCGTAACATGGGAAGTCAAGAATGGGGTTACAAAGGTGGATCGAGGAAGAATCAGGGTAAAGCCTTATCTAGTGCACAATTTGAGGCTGATACAACCCTGGAATTGATGGAATTTAATAAAGAGGAAGTGGAGACTCTTAGGAATTTGCTAGGACTCTTTAGGAAAATCTAAAGAAAGTGGAACATGCTCCCTAGCACTCTTAGGTAAATCTGTTCTTTTTGGTATAAATGCTTCAGATAGAATTTCAAACTCTTGGACCATTGAATCAGGAGCTACTGACCAAATAACTCACTCATCGTTCTTGTTTAGTACCATTCTCACTGTCCTAGCAATTGAAAATTTCTTGCTGCGGATGGATCATTCATTACAGTAGCTGATCAAGAGGACATACAAATTACCCCTCAATTGGTTTTAAAAGATGCTTTTCATGTCCCTAACTTTGTACAAACTTATTATCCATTCAGAAGATTACTTTAGAAATGAAATGTAATGTGATTTTCTATCCAGCCTATTGTGCTTTTCAAGACTAAGCCTCGGGGAAGATGATTGGACTTTTTTAAGGATAAGGATGGACTTCACTACCTTGAAACTATTAGCATATCAAAAAGTTTCAGAGATAGGTCACCATTGGCTTTTTCTTTCCTCATCTAATAAAGATAGTATTTGGCTCTATCATTGTTGATTTGGGCACCCTTTATTTAGAATATTACATTTTATGTTTCCATCTATATTTAAGGGATTAGACATCAAAGAATTTCATTGTGATGTGGTGAATTTGCTAAACATAATATCTTTTTCTCCTAGCAATAAAAGAAGTTATGTTCCTTTCCAATTAGTCTATACTGATATTTGTGAACCTTCTACTATTGCTAATGTGACTAGTTCAAGGTGGTTTGTATCCTCTGTTGATGATTGCACTGGGGTAACATGGCTATTTTTACTTAAGCATAAGTCAAAGATGAGTTTTGTTTTACCTAACGTTCACGAAAAAATGGTCACTTAGTAGCTGCTACACGAGCTTTGCTATTTCACTACATGATGTTAAATCTTGTTGGGGGAGAAGCTCTTCTAACAACTATGCACATCATCAATAGATTGCCTTTTATTTCTCGAGCTTAAGACACCCACGGAGGTGCTTTCCCCTTTTTACCCTGACCTACAGGCCTCTAATAAGCTCACACTTAGGATATTTAGGTGTATTTCCTTTGTTCATGTCCATGGTAACAATAAAGAAAAACTAGATCCTAGGGCCATTAAATGTATATTTGTAGGCTACTCATCAACACAAAAAGGATACAAGTGCTACTACCCACCTACAAGGAGGTTCTTTGTCTCAGTCGATGTAACCTTTGAAGAAGGTAGATGATATTTTACTGAACTTTTTCTTCAGGTGGAGAGTTCACATATGGAAGATAAGGATAGGGACAATTTTCTTCCCCTAGAATCACAAGCAGAGTCTGTGCAACCTCAAATGCAAACAGAACCTATAGAACAACAACTTATTTATGATATTTGGAGATATAAACAGGTGTATACAAGTGGTTGAGATACAATTTCGAATCTAGTTCAAGTCCGAGACTCTCTTTCTAATTCTGAAAATGAGGTAACACCAATGTCTGAACTTTCCTTGCAAGAAAATACATTATCTAATTTTGAAGATGTTGACCTTTACTTACCTATTGCCCTTAGGAAAAAATAGAGGGAATGTACTAAACACCCTACATACCCATTATCCCATTTCATGTCCTTTGGTAAATTCTAACTAGCTTACAAAGCATTCCTTGTGAGTCTCAGTTCTATTGCAGTTCTTGATCTATTTGAAGCACCATCCTAAGAGGAATAGAGGAAAAGTATGAGAGTAGAAATGGAAGCTTTGGAGAAAAATCAAACTTGGGAAGTCACTGAATTACCAAAAGGGAAGAAACCAGTGGGCTGTAGGTGGGTTTTCTCCTTGAAATACAGGGTAGATGGAGGACTCAAGAGGTATAAAGCTAGGTTGGTGGCTAAATGGTACACAGAAACATTTGGTGTAGACTATCGAGAAACATTTGCTCCGGCAGAAAAAATGAATATAGTGAGAGTTTTACTTTTGTTAGCCGCTAAATTTGGATGGGCTCTACAGCAGTTCGATGTGAAGAATGCCTTCCTCCATGGTGACTTAGAAGAGGAAATATACATGGAGATTTCACCTAGTTTTAGGAATGATCTGGAAAAGAACAAGGTGTGCAGAATAAATAAGGCGTTTTATGGTCTTAAACAGTCTTATAGGGCCTGGTTTGGGAGGTTTAGAAAGGTTATGTTAGCTTCTGGGTTTAAATAAAGTCAAGAAGACCATACCTTATTTGTTAAACACTCTACAATTGGGGCAGGGGGGTTACTATCCTACTGGTATATGTCAATGATATCATAGTGACAGGGGATACTGAACAGGAAATAGGGTTCTAAAGCAATTTTGATGAAAGAATTCGAGATTAACTAGCTAGGAAGATTGAAGTATTTCCTAGGGGTTGAAGTAGCACATTCAAAGAGGGGCATCTTCATTTCTCAACAAAAGTATGTCACTGACCTACTAAAGGAGTCAGAGAAGTTGGCATGCAAACCAGCTCAAACACCTATTAACCAAAATCACACACTTGGGGATACACCAGAAGATCATAGGTGGACAGGGAGACATATTAGAAGTTAGTTGGGAAACTGATTTATCTGTCACGTACAAGGCCAAATGTAGCCTATGCAGTAAGTGTAGTAAGTCCGTTCATGCATCAACCTCAAGAGGTACATCTACAAGCTATGTATAGAGTTTTACAGCATTTGAAAGCTAATCCTAGAAAAGAATAGTATTTCGAAGGAACACTAGAGTGATACTAGAAGCATACACAGATGTGGATTATGCAGGCTCACTAGCGGATAGAAGGTCAACTGTAGGGTACTGTACATTTCTTGGAGGTAATTTGGTTACATGACGAAGTAAGAAGCAGAATGTAGTAGCTCGATCAAGTGCAGAGGTAGAATTCAGAGCAATGCATGGGGTGTATGTGAATTACTTTGGTTAAATATAATTTTAAAAGACCTAAAGATCAAAGCGGAAGGACCTATGAGACTCTATTGTGATAACAAATCCGCTATAAGTATAGCACACAATCTTGTACAACATGATAGGACCAAAGGTAGAGAGGTGGACAGACACTTTATAAAAGAAAAGCTAGACGATAGAGTCATTTGTACTGCATATGTTATTTCTGGAAACCAACTGGCAGACATGTTCACAAAAGGGTTGAATAGCACACAATTCTAGGATAATGTTTCCAAGCTGGGAATGGAAAACACCTATTCTCCAGCTTGAGGGGGAGTGTTAAAAGATACGGTTAGATTAGAGTGATTAAAAATAGGATATATAAATTGTGGGATTTCTTTAATTAAGGATTAGATTAGAATTCCTTAAGGGATTTTTGTATAGTTTCCTTTTTATCTAGTATTAGATTTTAAATTCTGGTCAACTATAATCGATCTAAACTATTTTATTACCCTGGAATAGGCTGATATTAAATAACCCAGAAATAAGGCATTCTTACCTATGTTTCTATTGATTTCTAACAAGAACAAGATCTTTTACATAACATTCTATTGCTTTGTTCTATATTTTTATCCATTCTGTTTTAAAGGTTGGTTGCTTTGGGTGTTGAATTTTTGGTGAAAATTCTAGTAACATGTTTGTCTGGCTTTCATATTCTAGTTTTTGCTTTATTTTTTGTTGACAATATATATTACGTTCCAATTATGCTCTGAACAACCAACAAATTCATGTCATTTGGATTTTATGTCAACAGTAATATTGCTAAATTGGAATACAGTTTGCCCATGGTTAAATTTTTGAAGTGAAATTAGTATGAAAGGGTTATAATATTGAAATGTTTTCCAAAATTGATAACTTTTCTAGGACAGTCTAATATTTAGACGTTTTCCCCTCTCGATGAGATTATTTTTTCCTATGTTATTGCATGCAGTCTGGTAGGGGGAAATAGTTGATGTATAGCGCCATATAAAGGAACCTTTGTGATAATGTTGATTTTTTCTTGTCATTCTTATAATCTTATTATATGGCGACCAAGTGCAATTTTAAAGTTCATCCAGAACTTATTTAGTGATTTGTTTTTTACTTTCATTTGCAGATACCCAACACCAGTTCAATGCAAGAGAGAGTGATTGGGGTTTCACATCATTTATGCCTCTCAGCGATCTGTATGACCCTAGTAGAGGATATCTTGTGAATGATACTGTTGTTGTTGAAGCTGAGGTGGTTGTTCGTAAGATACTGGATTACTGGTCATATGACTCAAAGAAAGAGACCGGTTATGTTGGACTTAAGAACCAAGGAGCAACGTGTTACATGAACTCACTCCTACAGACTCTATACCATATACCTTATTTCAGAAAGGTGTTGGTTCTGTCGCATTTTTTGTTCCGTTTGGCTTGCACTTATTAATTGGAGTGAAACGTCTCAATTTTTTAACGTTCTTCTATTTCAGGCTGTGTACCACATGCCAACAACTGAAAATGACATGCCTATAGGAAGTATTCCTTTGGCTCTGCAGAGTTTATTTTATAAGCTTCAATATAATGACACTAGTGTTGCAACCAAGGAGTTGACCAAATCTTTTGGATGGGATACATATGATTCTTTCATGCAACATGATGTGCAAGAGCTCAATAGGGTCCTGTGTGAAAAGCTTGAAGATAAAATGAAGGTACTTACCTTATTTTCTCTCTCTTGGTGTTTTCATATTAAATTGTGTTACTGATTATCCCCCTTTTTATTTACAGGGCACTGTTGTAGAGGGGACAATACAGCAGTTGTTTGAGGGTCATCATATGAATTATATTGAATGCATCGACGTGGATTACAAGTCTACAAGAAAGGAATCATTTTATGGTATTTATTCTTTACTAATGTCTATGCCAATATTAGTTTGGAATACAAACGCATCCTTAAAAGCAAAAAGTGAATGTGCAAATTGTGTGGCAGACCTTCAGCTTGATGTCAAAGGTTGTCGGGATGTTTATGCTTCTTTTGACAAGTATGTGGAAGTTGAGTGCCTTGAGGGTGACAACAAATATCATGCTGAAGAGCATGGCTTACAGGTCGGTCACCTTTTTAGTTATTTTGAGGTGATGAGAACTGGGCAGAAATGTTGTTTCAATAAGGGACCATTTATGGTTAGGATAAATCATAGACAAGGCTATGTTTGACAGTTTATTCAATGGTTAGACTTTTTCTATGAATTTTTATTTTTTGGTTTGAAATGTGGACTGAATGTTTAACTTATTAAAATCAACTTAAGCAACATTTGACTGGTACAAACAAGATTAGTTTAAGTGTGAATAACATTTCTTAATTGTGAGCTGAAATTTTGTTGTTCATTTCAGGATGCAAAGAAAGGTGTCTTATTTATTGATTTTCCTCCTGTTCTTCAACTTCAGCTAAAGCGGTTTGAATATGACTTTATGCGGGATACAATGGTGAAGGTCAGTGTTGGAAACCAGTATAATGCCCAGTGCTTTAGATAATTGGATTGCTTTTGTTACTCACATTTTAGTATATTTTGTAGTTTCAAGGCTTTGGACTATCTTATGTTCTATGCGAAAAAATACTTCTAATGATTCCTTTCCCTGCTGCACCAAATCCGATCTATACATTCAAATTCTAATATCTTATATTAGTTAAACAGTTCTTTTACATTGTCAAGTTCCCTTTTATCCCCTTTCTTCCATATTCATTAAGGATGTTGTGAGGTTTTTCACAGAACATTGATAAACTCTTCTCTTTATGGAAAAACAGAACATGCCACAAGTATGCTGCTGCTAGCAATGAGAGAAAGTATATAATAGCTATATTTCCTTTCACAAATTTTTTATATAGATGATGCTTATTCTATCATTCCTTCATGTGTTTGAATCCACTATTACTGTCTGATCATGTTTAATTTCTGCCAAATAGGTCACTTTTATGAACCTGATTTCCTGTGATCGGTATTTTAATTTTTCTCTTTTAGACTGATAAGCACCTTTTAAATCTTTTCGACAGTGGGAATGAAACCGTTTCTTTCAGCTTGGCATTAGTGATTTTTTTTTTTTTGGGTGTGAATTTAGGTACAACGCATGTAAACATTGGCTATTTGTATTAAGAGTTACTCTCATTTTGTAGATAAATGACCGCTATGAATTTCCTCTTCAACTTGACCTTGATAGAGAAAATGGAAAGTATTTATCACCTGAAGCAGATAGGAGTGTTCGCAACCTTTACACACTTCACAGGTATGATTGTTCTATAATTTGTATCACTAACTTATACTTTTAATCTGTTCTTAAGAGATGCAAGTTGGTAGACACTGTACTCTTTGTCTCCCTCCTTTGTACCCTTGCTCAACAGGAATTTTTTTTTTCCCCTGCTTGTCCTGTTTTCTCTAACAGTGTCTTAGTCCATAGCGGAGGAGTGCATGGTGGGCATTACTATGCTTTTATCAGGCCAACCCTTTCTGAGCAGTGGTGAGCAACATTTTTGAAATGATAGTTGACTAATTCAATTGCAATCTCAGTGTTCTTATATATATATTCCTATTATTTTTCTTGAACCGTAAGAAGATTTTTGAAGAATAGTCTGATTGACTTTAGAATATGTATCCTCCATGATTAATTTTTAGAATTTTATTTTCCTGTTTGGTTTGCAATTTCAGCACTTTTTTTTCCCATTTATATTGAAATAACATCAGTATCATATGCTAGAGTTGTTTAAGAAATTGGAGCTCTTTTGAGACTCATGTTTGAAATTTTGCAGAGTTTAACTCAGCCACATCTTAGTTGATCTGAGTAGTACTATCTTCAGATGATACATCTTAGGCAGTATTAAATTCTTAATTGTAGTTTTCATTGTTGATCTTATTGTGTTGTGTCCTATCTCATGTTAAGATATTTTGGCATCTATTGTCAGGCCTTTTTCAATTTAATGTTGGCTTTAATTAATGTTTATGTTAAAATGGAGAAAAAGTTATGTTGGAACCCTTGAAGATCTCCCCATTTTGTCAGGTATAAATTTGATGATGAACGGGTAACAAAAGAAGATATGAAGAGGGCACTGGAAGAGCAGTATGGTGGTGAGGAAGAGGTAATGTTTCTATGTTCTACTTGAAAACCTTGTCTATTTGTTTATAATATATAAAATTTAATTGACTTTACCTTGATCTGTTATATTCAACAGTTGCCACAGACCAATCCTGGCTTCAATAACACGCTTTTCAAATTTACAAAATACTCAAATGCATACATGCTTGTCTATATACGTGAAAGTGACAAGGACAAAATAATTTGCAATGTTGATGAGAAGGACATTGCTGAGCACTTGAGGGTAATTTCTTCATTTACTCGAAACTGATGTGAAACATCTAAGTTTGCCTTTGTGCTTTTTCTAATGTAGACTCTGTTGATCTAGACTAATGCATTCAATGTCAAATATCAGATAAGGCTAAAGAAAGAACAAGAAGAGAAGGAAGACAAAAGGAGATATAAAGCACAGGCCCACCTTTATACCATTATAAAGGTATCTATGTATAACAATCAAGGTTATGGCATTTTTCGATTTTTTTTTTTCATGGTCGCGTTGGTGAATATCATTAATGCATTTAGGTTGCAAGAGATGAAGATCTTCTAGAACAGATCGGAAAAGACATTTATTTTGATCTTGTGGATCATGACAAAGTTAGGAGTTTCCGCATTCAGAAGCAGACCCCCTTCCATGTTTTTAAGGTATTGTTTTTTTTTTTTTCTTTTGCTTGTTTACGTGTGTTGTATTTAAAATACAATTGAATCAAAATATCTAATCTGATTATCGTGATTGATGACATTTATATTTGTTAATTTGTAATCAAAGCCTAACATCATATGACAGATTGTCTATCTTGAACTTCAGTTTTTTTGTTTTCTTACTCTTTATTGTCCAACATCATGTTCTGAAATGTCTATTTAAATCTGAGAATATGCAGTTAAGTTGTCTTGATAGCTTTTGGGGGATGGTGGTGTTGCGAGGGGATTTTTGTGGAGCTTGGCATTTGAATATTAGTCATGTTGATGACCAGATGCCATTTGTTGGCACTAGGAGTTAGAATGCTTAATAACAAGATGTTAATCAAAGAGAGTTTCACCTATAAAATATATTATCGCAATCTGAAGTTAATGTTTGAAAGCTTCCAATGAATACCTGTGTTTAGCATTTCATAATTATAGTATTAAGTGCAAAAGATGTCTCCTATGATTCTTAATTTTTAGTACTATACTTATAAACAAATTACTTTTTCTTTGGGATTTGCTATTATGAGTTCAGTAACGTTATCATGTTCTTTTAAATGTGTAATTTTGAGCTGGTTTGCAGGAGGAAGTTGCCAAAGAGTTTGGCATACCAGTGCAGTATCAGCGTTTTTGGATTTGGGCGAAGCGGCAGAACCATACGTATCGTCCAAATCGACCACTGACCCTTCACGAGGAAGCTCAATCTGTAAATAGTTCTAATTTCTATTTCTGCTGTGCTTCTAGTCTTTCTCATTTTTGTGTGTAACATACACTTTCTGAACTTTTGGCTCATCACTGCTGAGATATCTGATTGAAGGGGGATCAAGTTCTGTCGTTTTCCATGGGAATTAAATAATAGATGCAGTTTCCAGTTCTTTTGTGCTGCATTTAAAGAAAGTATGATGACTAAAATGATAGAACACATTTGTATCTTATCAATGCTACTCTTTTTTTCTTTTAGTCATTTTTTATTGTTTAGAAAAGTTTATAATTGGAATTTTATGTAGGATGCATTCAACTAAAGGGTGGAACATTGTTATAGGATGCAGTAGTTGGTGAAGAGCACTGTTTTTCCCAATTTTTCGGCCCTTAATGACTCCTGCGAGTTAATGCTTTCTGTTTGGTTATTTTAGGTTGGACAGTTGAGGGAGGTTTCAAATAAGGCACAGAATGCAGAACTAAAATTGTTCTTGGAAGTTGAGCGTGGACAGGTAATATGTCCTATGAATTATTGTTTTGAGTTTTTAAATTGTAATTCTTTTTGTTGTCTTATCATATTCCTTTACCCATTTTGCGTGATAACTTAAGGATTTACGTCCTCTTCCCCCACCTGATAAATCAAGGGAAGATATTTTGCTTTTCTTCAAGCTTTATGACCAAGAGAAAGAAGAATTACGGTATCTAACTTTTCATTTTTATCTTGTATTTCCTGTGCTTACTCATACTTCCTGACATGCGCTTTGTTCTTTTGCAGTTATGTTGGTAGGCTAATGGTAAAACTTTCTGGTAAGCCGATAGAATATATAGCGAAGCTAAATCAAATGGCTGACTTTGCTCCTGATCAAGAAATAGAACTTTACGAGGTTTTCTCCAGCTCAACCGTGTCTTTGCATACATGCTACAACAATTTTTTCTCAATCACATTCTCTTACCTGATTCTTTTGCAACTTTTAGGAAATAAAGTTTGAGCCTTGTGTGATGTGTGAGCACCTTGATAAGGGATGCTCATTCCGGGCAAGTCAGGTATATTTTGCTTTCGAATGTGACCTTTTTTTTTTCCTAATGTAGATTGCCAGTGACACCTTCTTTGCGTGCAGATAGAAGATGGGGATATCATATGCTTTCAGAAGTCTCCAATTGAAAGTGAAGAAGCATGCCGGTACCCATATGTGCCTTCATTTCTGGAATATGTGCACAACCGCCAGGTACAGTTTACTGAAGCCTATTAGTCTGTGGTGACTTGCTGAATCTGTTATTGATATTTTGCAGTTTTTTGTCAACTGATTTTATTCTGGGAAGCTGATGGTGTTCATTTTATACCCTCTGTCCTTTTTCATGTGAAGCAAATAGAAATGCTCCATTTCTTGTTATTCATTTTATAGAACTGGACATAAAAGTTTAGAATCTAGTGCCAGAGAGGAAAAAAGGTATCTATACTGAGTTCCTGTAATATCCTCTTCATTGACATGAAATCTTTCATTCTTTTACCGTGTTGATTGATTGTGGATGTTAAAAGGAAAATGAAGTTTAGCATATTGAGAATTGTTTATTTTTAATGTAGTTACCAAGAAAGCTATCATCATTTTGATTTGTTCAAGACAAGAAACTCCAATTTAACCTAACAACATAGCTTCCATTAGGCAAAGGTTTTAGATTGTTTTTGGAGAATTTCCAATCACATTCTTCATTCTTCTTTCCTAAGAACCATTGCCCTTATTTTCAGTCAGTCCAGTTCAGTCTGTGCTTGGATTCATTTAACTCAATTAAGTTGCTTCTGTGATTTGCTGTTACTTAGATTGTTCATTTCCGATCTCTGGAGAGACCAAAGGAAGACGATTTTTGTCTTGAGTTGTAAGAACTTCTAATGCAAACTGTTGTTCAGATGGAATCATTAGTTACTCTCATCAGATACTTATAGTCCAGTTTCCTCCATAACATGCAAGGTCAAAGTTACATACTTATGATGATGTTGTGGAAAGAGTTGCTAGCAAAATTGGTCTGGATGATCCATCCAAAATCAGGCTCACATCTCACAACTGTTACTCTCAACAACCTAAGCCTCAACCTATCAAATATCGAGGAGTAGAGCATCTGTCAGAAATGTTGATCCACTATAACCAGGTAGCCCATATGGTTTGACATCTGGCAATGTTTGTTCCGTTTATGTAAAAGATACTTTGACTGATTATTTTTGTATTTCTTCATTTACAGACTTCTGACATTTTGTATTATGAAGTTTTGGATATCCCTTTGCCAGAATTGCAAGGTCTGAAGAGCCTGAAAGTTGCTTTCCATCATGCTACTAAGGATGAAGTAAGTAAAGAAACTCCAGTTACTCTCCTCCACATTTCCCTCTTTCTTTTAGGATCATTTGATGTTTATTATGGGCCTTTCTGTAATAATGTTTAATCTGATTTTTAGGTGGTAATTCACAATATTAGATTGCCTAAACAGAGCACTGTAGGAGATGTAATCAATGAACTTAAGACAAAGGTAAGTTTTGCTACTTCATTTTATATTGTAAATATCTGCAGCCAAGAAGAGATGATAGTATTATTCATGATGAGGAACTCCCTTGATTCTGTTTTCTCAATGGCTGTTCTCTCTCTTTTTTTCCCCCTTGACAAAATCATTTTCTAGCTTTTATTATAGGAAAAAGTAATTATTTGAATATGCATTTGTGAACCAACCAGAATCTTGCACATGTTTCCTTATCATAAGTGTGATGGATCCTTACACTGTAATATTCTGTATTTAGTGTGTTAATGCATAATCTCCTATCCAAGGAGTTTATTGTTGGCAGTATTTTCTTTATTGACTTCTCACAGAACTTGAAGTTCATAGTAAACAACAGTTTTGCTTTTCTATACTGCACTTTGAAACAGGTGGAGTTATCACATCCAGCTGCAGAGCTTAGACTGCTTGAAGTCTTCTATCATAAGATCTATAAGGTGGAAATTGGTTAATATTTGTTTGCTAGTTGTTGCAATTTCAATTGTATATAAATATATCCTGAACAATTGAATTTTAAATGTCGTTAGTGAAGATATAGTATGTTTTCTTATGTGACTCATTGTTTTTCTTTCATGTTTCTTCAGATCTTTCCACTGAGTGAAAAGATTGAGAACATAAATGACCAGTATTGGACGTTGCGCGCTGAAGAGGCAAGTTTTCCTTTTTCCATCCTGCTGAAGCTGAATTATCATGGCTAAAACTTCAGACAATGTGACTTTCAAGTAAATATATGGGAAGCACTTCTTTATTGAAATTATAGGGGAATAGCTTTGGAAGTGGGTCAAAATTGTAGGGGAATAGCTTTGGAAGTGGCTCATCAAAATTTGGGTCATAAGTAACACCTATTATTTGTACCTGAGTAGATGTAACTTGCAGTGTTACAATCTTCTTACTTCTATTGTAAAGAGAAACCCGTAACTTTTTATGTATGTTTGTGCATGTGTATCCGGATGTGGCATGAGACTTGTGATGCTTGACATTGACGAAGAAAAATGACCTGCTTATTGGACCAAGTGCCGGTTACTAAAGCTTGTTATTAGATAGGAAGTATGGCATACTATAAATCTATATCTAGTCATTATAATTTATAACTATTTTCCTTGTCTAGTTTTTTATTCAGATAATATTGTTTTTTCGGATTTCTTCTAGCTATGGTGCTGCTGAGCCTGATTTCTTAAGAGTTTGTTTATGATTGAGTCAGCATCTCTGATTTTTTGCTTTAGATGTCTGCAACTTCTATTAATATAACTAACCTTTTTCATTTTATAAAATATCAGATCCCAGAAGAAGAGAAGAATCTTGGTCCCCATGATCGATTGATTCATGTCTACCACTTTACCAAAGAGACTTCCCAGAATCAGATGGTAGTTAATTTATGAATGAATTGATAAGTATTCATGATTTGTTTTGACTTTTGAGATATTTGGTGGAAAATGGCTATTTATTTAACACAATTTGGTTGTTCTAAGAATTAATGCTTTGTTTTTCTTTTCTCAACAGCAAGTCCAAAATTTTGGTGAGCCCTTTTTCTTGGTCATTCATGAAGGTGAAACTCTGGCTGAAGTTAAAGTGCGGATACAAAAGAAATTGCAGGTTCCCGATGAAGAATTCTCCAAGGTATTTCATGCTTTTCTTTACTCATCTATGCTATTCCTTTCTTTCTTTTTCCTCTCCCCCCCCCCCCCAAACTTACAAACTTCGCACTTTTATTCTTACTTGCACTACTCCTTTAATGCATGTACGCACTATTATGTATATGGAGTCCTAAAATCAGTTTTTGACTTCCCTCTACTGATGTTTTTCCCATCTCTTTGTTCAGTGGAAGTTTGCATTTTTGTCTTTGGGTCGACCAGAGTACCTACAGGACTCTGACATTGTGTTCAATCGTTTTCAGGTTTGTGTTGGTTTTTTCACTGAGATTGCCCTTTAATTACTCTATATGTATTATATATATATATATATATGTTTATGTATTTATGCATATGTATATGCAAAGTAATTTTTAAATGTTTTTATGTACTCTTCAGAGAAGAGATGTTTATGGTGCCTGGGAGCAATACCTTGGGTTAGAGCATTCTGATAACGCTCCTAAGAGGGCTTATGTAAATCAGGTATGTTAACTACCTTTGGTCCCTACCTGTCATGCAAAGTGACGCATTTTGTGTTTTCTAGCTATTGCGTTTCTAATTGTCAGTTGCATATCACTATTGCAGAACCGTCACACATATGAGAAACCCGTTAAAATATACAACTAATAGAAAGGTAGTTATCCATTAGCACATTAGTTGATGTGGAGATCCTTCAAATGATGGCACATTAGTTGATATGGAGAAAATTCTAAGGAGCGACACATTTGAGGAAACAGTTGAAGCTTTGCCTAAGTGAGAATTTATTTCTTTGGGGCTCTATTTATTACTCTCTGTAGGATATATCTTTGATCTAAGTGTTTTGACACTGTTGATACAACCTATTGTGAGCTATTGTTTGCCTTTGTATGTTTCTGGCCTTCTACCTTTAGGCACCTCCTCGATCGATTGGAGAGGTTGCTGTCTTTCCGTATACGGGCTCTTCTGTAATTTATCAGTACATACGAAGATTTTGACGGCATGTATACCGGGTATAGTTGGTTGCAGATGACAATTCCTTTTCTCCCTTTTTGAATGGTTTATTTAACGTCTTAGTTGAGAGTTTGTGGCTAATTTCTGGCATTTAAGTGTACAAGAAATGTGCTGCTTTAGCAGTAACTCCTCTTTTTTGAGCTTTATAAAGTGTATTTACGAAATATTGATCATCTCCTCTCCTTACTCGTTTAAGCCAGTTTGAATAAAATGTCAAAACTTAAGCGTGGAAGTGGCTAGACATGTTTAAAAGGGCCTAGCAACACTTCCAGCTTGAGCATAAAATTTAGTGATGTGAGCTGAGTTGATTAATTTAGGTTGATTCGGCTTGACTTGAATTAGTATTTATTTAATAATAAAATAATTTATTTAAGTTTAATTATAAAATATATAAATATTAATATAAAAATAATTTTTAAATAGTAAAATAAATATTTAGATCGGGTGAAGTGAGGGTTTGAATTTACAAAAGAAATTTAAAGTCTTAGTTTGACCCAACTCATAAAACTCACGAAAAAGTTTTAAGTGAAACACAGTATGGATAATATATTTACTTTTTATGTCGCAGAAGCAGATTAGCCTTTTGGTCGGGTCTACTTTTATTCTGCCCAGAATGTAGTAAAATGGTAAAAAGTTCATTCGGTCATCAGTTTAGATTTTAATATATTGAGTTTTCTGCTTTATTAAGGAATACATTAGGATTTTCAAATGAAGTAATTTTGGCAATGTCTTGATCTAACAACAGTGCTTGCCAACTGCAGTGAGTGTTGTCCTAATTGAAACCAGTGGAATATATAATCGGCTAGAAAGCAATTGTAGGATGCAGTGCATATTACCAAGCCCGAGGATTCAATTTCATTTTTAATTATAAGACTTGCAAATCTCTCGAATTAAATATTATAATATTTAAATTTGATTTGATTTATTATTTGAATAGCTTGAACTCAAATTAGCTCGATAATAGGCTAAGCCAAACTTGATATTAATCTAGTCAAGTCTCAATTGCTTATTTGGTGAAAATTTCAGACCGGTAGTAAATTATAATATACCGTACATGAATAAATTAATATATATCTTTTGAAAAAGCTATATTTAATTAAATGAATGTGCATTATAAACGTTTATCTTGTCGATTATTGAAGAAACGATACTGCAAGAGAAATGAGCTGTAGAGGCAGAAATTTAAAATCTAAACATACTGAAGGAGTGTAATAGAATCGAATCGAGTTCAAGTAGTAAGAATTTTGACTTTGAGCTTGATTCGAAATTTGAGATTAAAAATTCAACTCCTTTGATAGGTTTCACAATGGCTTTATTTGTGATATTCTTATTTATTATTTTAGAAATTTATAACTCTTTTATTTTACTGGGTAGAATTTTACTAAATTAGATTCACAATAACAACAAACCCCTGCATTTCAGTACGAAAAGTGGAATTTTTAGTTTTTGGATTTTTTTTAGCCCATTCTATTTTGGTAGTTCGACCACGAAATTTAGTTTTATCTATTTTGTTGGAATAATGAATGTGTAATTTGTTATAATTGATCCTATTAATAGTACATAAAATGGGCCGGTTATCTTGATTTAGATAATTTTATCCCATCAAATAGTCATTTTAGTATCTGGAGCACAATATATATTAAATGGATCATGAAGTATTCGAACTATAATTCATACCTAATATTCAGAGTTTAAGCCATAAGAAGTTGAATCTTAAATTCGGCTAGAAATTCAAGACTTAGAATTGAGTTTGTTTGGGTTTTACTTTTAAAATTCAAAATCAATTCAAGATAAAAATTAAATTATTCGAACTAATTCAGTTAAGTTTTATTAAGCTCATTTGCCTAATAAAAACGAGTTTGATACTCAAGCTCAACTTTAAATTTATTTTATTTATACTCCAGCTCAAATTGAAATTTTTTAATGCTGCTTAAGAAACTCAATTAAGCTCGCGAACTACTCGAATTGAGCTTACTTGTTAACTTGAGCTCAAACTAGATTCAACCATGATTGAGCTGCAATTAAATTTTTCGAGCCAATCTCAAATAACTAACGAGTACAAATATCTTGATGTCGTAAAGCAATTGAGTAAATAATTGTTATAACAATAATTCTAAAGCAACCCTAAACCAAGGCCACTGGAGAGGCAGAGCTCCAATCAAATAATGACTGGAGCCCTCCTGGGTAAAAAGGGGTGAAATCCCCTTTTGTTTCTTTTATTAATTTATTTTGAAATCCTCTTTTATTCCTTTTTTATTTATTTATTTTTTATTAAATCACATTATAATATAAATAATATTTAATAATTACTTAATATAAATAAAATTTTTAGTTTTATATTTATTTAATTATTATCAACATAAATATAATTTTACTTATTTTTTATTATTTAATATAAATATATTTTTAATTATTTGTCATGTTTATACACTTATTTAATCGAATGTTCTTAATAATAATTTTTTATCAATTAAAAATTTATTTAATTATTATCAACATAAATCTAATTTTATTTATATTTAATTATTTAATATAAATACATTTTTAATTATTTTTCATGCTTATACACTTATTTAATCAAATTTCCTTCATAATAATTTTTTATTAATTAAATCCTAACACATATTCTAATGAAATCCAAACACATCAAATGATTAGTTTTAATTTCCCAATACTCAAATCATCACTATCCATTATAATAATTAATCTCGTAACTATTACTATTTTTAATCTTACTAGAGCTACAATTTTACCACGATTAATCTCACTGTCTATTCAAATAGATACTAAGTTTGATAGACAGCTAAGAAAAGGAGCCATAACTTTTTCTCTTTGCTTAAGATTCCATAGAAGAAACCATAAAATGAAGGCTTTCTATGTTCTTAGTGCAAGGCAATTTCGATTGATTTCGATTACAAGTCGCAAAAGCTCGGACAGTAGCCACTCATGACTACCGAGTTAGACTGAAGAAACGAACGGAAGAGAAAATAAAAAACACTCTACATATGAACAAGTTTATATGCCTCTCCCTGCTCCTTTCTCTATTTTCATGTTTTTGACTGGTTTTGCAGGATCAGAGTTTTCAGATGAGTTCACCATTGAGTAAAGCAGCAGCTCTTTGAATGGCTCTAGCAACTCTCCAGATCTCATGCTGAATTGCTGCATGCCCATCCCTTCCACTCATTCTTCTCGATTCGGTGATGGCGTCTGATATTCCAGGGAAGAAAGCCAATTTGCTCTCGTGGTTGCTGCGAGGTCCATAAATCTGAAAGCGAAAAATTTGATGCAACATGAGTTATACAATCATAACTTTTATGTAGCCATTTTACAAACTAAAATACACGACTGCCTCCTGCTTAACTCCGAAGATGATGATGATGATGATGATAATAATAATAGTAAAATAACATGTTTCGAGGTGATAAATATGAGTTAGAATCTTCGAGCTTATACAAAACTAGCAACGGAAGGCTAGAGTGCTCACAAGACTTGCATAAGTGCGATACATCATAGAAGCATTTATTTTACTACTGTATCAGTAAGTTTACACTCTGTCCTAATACCAATTCTCAAAAGGAAAAAAAAACTTACAAGATGCTTGAACCACTCCCTTCCTTTAATTCCATCAGTATCTAGGAAGCCTCTTTCAGCAAGCATCAGCCGATCGTTAAATGCTCGTATCTTCAAAGCTAAGAGATTGGTAAATTCTAGCTCCATTAGTTTCTGCAAACCAGAATGGAAGATGCCACTGCATTAGTTGATAAGAATAAGAAATTACAACTTGAAATATCTTTCACCCTTATATTCAAAAAATTCTGATAAACTTTCTTGGCTTTTTTTTCCCCCTAAATTACCTTTGCTTCATTGTGAGCTCGTTTAGCTGCGGACTCAAGTTCTTGAATTGCTGTGGCGAGGGGA
>JAQSVH010000001.1:1672155-1683223 GCA_029448705.1 Adansonia digitata | reverse complement strand
ATATATATAACATATTGTATCAATAATATTAATCCTATTATTATACTATTTTCATAATATTATATATGTTATAAATATTATATCGTATTTAAAATGATCACATCTAATTATAAGTCATCAAAAAACATATTCATAAATGAGAAAAAACTATTATTGAAGTTTTGTTTATTCCATTGTTTGAAATCAGAATTGGCTGCATTCAATTTAGAAAATGACAAATCAAGTCTTATTGGGGAGAAAGGGGATGTGTGGGGAGGTTTCAAAGTAACATGTTTACTGGCATGTGGTATGGTACAATTAAATAAATGGCCAATCTTTCAGTTTTTGGACAGTTTTGAGGATAACAAGCTCCAAACATCCCCACTTCCTTCTCCACATTGCATAATCAAATCACCTTCATACTTCAAACACTTTTTTTTTTCCTTTCTATGTTTTCAAAATGATATATCAAAATAATGTCACCAAGAATCTTACAAGTATTCAAACTTGGTTTGGGATTGGATCTCTTCACTTGACACTTTGTTTTTGTGATCCTTGTGAAATAATCAAAAGAAATTAGGGGTAATCGATATTCATATTTTTTGATTAATTTAGTGAATAGTATAGTTTAAGTAGTTTAAATCTCTTAATTTTGTTTGTAACATTTAAAAAAAAATAGTATCATGTTTGGGTGCAAAGAAGATCATAGCATAGGAGCAAACGAAGAGTTTACAAATATTAGGATTCGTTTAAACTCAAACTTATTAAATTTTACATTTTTAATGATAACAGTAGAAACCTATTAAATTAAACTTTAAGTTTAATATTTCAGTATCATTGCGTTAAAGACAAAGTTGTTAGTTTCTTTTATCTTATATTAAAGGAAAAGGGAAAAAAAAAAACACTAGGATGAAGGTGCAAAAAAGAAATAAAACTCAATGAATGTTGGAAATTGATGTAATGAGTTGAGCAAGATTTGATGCTACTCACCTAACTCACCAACTAGAACTAAAATGGTAGAATCCTATCTTAATCTTTAATTAATTATAAGTAGCTATTGATATCCTTTTAACACCTAAATTTGTCCTTAATTAGTGGGTTAAGCAAAGGCATTTTACATAAAATTCATTGCTTAAAAATGGATTAAGGGCCGAAAAAAGAAAGAAAGAAAAAAAGTTATTTCACAACCAACCCAATGATTTGAACAGGAAAGGGAAAAACACAATGCACTGTTGGAGAACGTGAAGTACCCACCAAAGCACTTAACAGACACAATTACTATGAAACGGGAAAAAAAAAGTATAAAATAGAATTCGAACACAATAAAAAATACGAATATATAAAATTTTTATAATATTGATACATGATTTTTTAAGTTTAAATTAATTGGGTTGAGTTGCGATGGATTTTGAATAATAAAAATTTATTTTATTTAAATTCGATCATGAGTTTAAAATTTTATTTTATAATTAAGATAATAAATTAAAAATTATTTTTATATAAATATTTATATATTTTAAAAATAAAATTTTAATAAATTATTTTTTTAATTAAATTATAATTTAAATTAATTTAAATTTTTAATAATTTTATCTCAAATTTAATTTAATCCGAATGAAACTATCGAGAGTAGGATGAACGGAAGATTGTATTCACCCGCGATTCTAGTCCAAAGTGTCTAACTATATAAGGGGTGGGTTACAGACACCTAGGTCACAGCCGGGAAATGGCCCACAAACATCTTAGTATTGACGTGGCAAGACCGAGTAACATGATTGGTCTCACGTTGGCGCACCCCCAAATAACAGCTGTCAAAGAACGTGGATAGTAAGCAGTAGAGGGATTTGTTTGCTTGTTTGTTGGGTGAGACAGAGAGAGAGAGAGAGAGAAAACCAAGCTTCTTTTATCTTATTTAAGGTAAAGAACAAATCTCAGCCGTTAATTGATGGAAAGTAGTGGTGGGTCCCAATCATAGGCCCTCCTCAACGTTTTGATTTGGATTTTATTAGTTTTTTTTTTTTAAATGTCTGGGATTTTGCGGGTGGTGCGTTGCATTCGCATCTAATAGCGGTTGGCCTTCAAACGTCATCTTCAAAGATTAGAGTGCAGGACACGCGCTTCATGATTGCCTGAACTTTGCATGTGAAGCTTTTGTCTTTGTCTCAATTTGTGAATTGGAAAATTACTTCAAATTTGATGCAATCATCCTTTTATTTTTTTTTCCCTTTGAGAATCCGATGCAATGTTGCAGTGAGAAAAAAATAAATAAATAATGGGAGTGTAATTCAATCATAGGACAAGAAAATAACAAAATTATTAATTTTTTTAGCCACGTGTTTGTTCGTTGTATTTTTTATTTTTATATTAATTGTATAAACATAAATACAATTATAATTAATTAAATTTATTTGAAATGATTTTGGATTGAATTCTTTCTATTAAAATTAAAAGTTCAACATTTTAAGATTCATATTGGATCGAGTTTAGATATATAATTTAATATTTTTTATTAACATTATTTATCTAATAAAAAATAATTTATATTTAAATTTAATTATAAAAATAATATTTTGATATTTTTAAAATAATAAAACAAGCATCGATTAGGCAAAATCAAGATAAAAAATTTTAAAAAAAAATTTGAATCATAACTCGACTGACCTATAAACAAATTTACTTACAAATCATAATAGTGGATACGTACGTAATTCTTGTAATGTAAGTCAAAATATTATTATAATATTTATCGTTTTAAATCATCCCCTTCCGTTTTGAAAGAAAATTTCAATAAAAATATAAACTTTGAATGTTGAATTTTATTTTCTCACACTAAAATTAAAATTCCATTTATATATATATATACGATCATTTTATAAAGCGAAGGCGAATTTGCCTTATTCCATTGAAATTAGATCTACAATAATTAAAGGGAAAAATAAAAACAAATAGCACAATAAAGCGTAACGAATGATCTAGAATTAATGGATGCTGATAGGCCACTTATAATCAACCAATTCATTTATGATCCCTAATATTTTAAGGCTATAATTCGGATAATTATTTTATACATCAATAACGAGAAGAAAAAAAACTTATAAACGAAATATATGAAATGACATATTTTCAATAAAATATATTTAAAAAAATAAATAATAAATAATAAAGTGACATGTTTTCGGTAAAATATATTTTGAAAAATAAATAATAAATAAATCGAATGCATGTCACCCTAGGAACTTCACTTATAAAATTATTTTCACAGTCGATATAAGAGATAATTATCATAATTCCATTATTAGTACAAATTTATTTTAAGAAGGAACCAAGACAATACACTAAAATATAAAGATATGGTCAAAATAAAATCATGACTTTGAATCACTTGACCAAAATTATAATCTTGTTCTTAACTTACTTGGCTAGTAATGTTTTCCTCCTTCATTCAATAACTAATAATAGTTTTTGTTGGTGAAAGGGCTGCTTAATTTGATTTGTTTTATTATTATGTTAATAAATGAAAAGTGACTTCTCACTAACCTTGCATAAAAGAAACCAAATTAATTTAGCAAAGAAAGGGGTAAATTACAACCAAGATCACCAAATATTTATCTTTTTTTTGAGTTAGTTAACCCTAATTTATTCCAATAAAATTATTAAATTTTTAGTTGTATATCAAATCCAATTACTCTAAGGAAGTTCATGCAAATAAGTAATCTCCGTCAAATGCAAATAGAAATACAAATATATTCACACAATTAAACTACGTAATTTTGAGGGAGAAAAAAAAATGAAAAAGCTTATATGATGTTTAGTTACAAAAACTTTGTGTGACAACTTATATGTTTGTCAAATTATTTTTCTCGTAACATATTTGGATTGATTCGAAAAGGATTAAATTTGATACGCATATTAAAATTCAATGATTTTGTTGAGATAAAATAAAGTTCAATGACCTAGATGAAAATTGGGCCAAAATTCAATGACCCATTTGTAATTTCCACAAATACAGCAGAAAAAAGGTAAATGATTTCTGGTACAAATAAAAGAAAATGAGGGATAGAATAATACTTCTTAATACTAAATCAATCTTTCTTTTGATTTCTATCAAAGGTGGGGTTGTTTTACTTATATTCTTTAGTCTTTATTACCTTTTTTTTTTTTTTTTAATTACATTTTCTTTCATTCTATTTTGCCTCCCTTTATGGTTCAAACAACTAGGAGAATAATGGTATTTTTGTTCTGTTTAAACTTGTTCATAGGTAAAGTAATAATTTAAAAAAATTTAAGTTCAAACCCGAATTTGATTTGGCTCGACATCCCAAATAAATGTGTAAAATATATTAAATTATTAAAAAATTATTTTTATATTAATATTTATATACTTTAAATTTAAATAAAAAAATTTTAAATCAAGGAACAATGATTCTAGCTATATTAATCAACTTTCATCACAAAAAATAATACCCAAAATCTAATCAAATCAGATTGAATAGATTAACCAACCCTTAAACAGGTTTAAGGCATTAGCCTTTAGGTTTCTATGTCCTTTAATTGTCTTCTCTAATTATTTTTCCACAACAAATAATCCTAATATGTGTAGTTATAATTAATATGCAACTGAGAATTTCAAGTATTTGTAGGATATTTCACATAATTGATCAAAAGCATGGAAAGGGTTGGATTCAACAACCATTGCCATAGGTCTTCTTTAGAGTTCTTAATTTGAACAATTTCATTTCATTTTATTTTTTTTCTTTTTCTTTTTTTAATCCATATTTCCTTTTTTCAATTTATTAATTCAATATTAGATTCCTTTTTTTTTATTTTTAACTTAGGCGGGTAATTGCATTTTATTTGGCATGTGAAGTGGAATAATATTACAAAGGCTAAATTAATAATTAAAAAAAATTAAACTTTAACACTTTATTTAAATAAGTCCCTACACTTTTATTTTATTAAACTCAAATAAGCCTTTAATCTTTGACTTGTACCAAAATAAGGCTTTTAACCTTTAACTTTTTACCTAAATAAGCTCCTAATATTTAATTTATATCTAAATAAACCTTTTACATAAATCAATAATTTATTTGAATACAAATCAAATAATATGGTTTTATTTTGATACAATAACAAATATGAAGACTTATTCACAAAATGAAATAGTTCAAGAATTTTTAGTTTTTTAATATTTCAGCCTATTATAAATTTAGGTTGTTGCCTTGTTGGAGTATATATAGCTTTACTGATTTTTATAAGCTCTTATTTAATAAAGAGACTTCACATTTAAACCATATTTTTCTCCAAAAAAAACAGTGGATAGTGATTATTTAAATCCCTAAAGGCCCATGATTTAAGGATAACCATCAAGAGGAGACTTTTATCTGGAATGTATATTTAGGACAACCAAGCATGACTGGACAGTACTGATTATACTATGAAAATAGATGAAAACATGAGCATGAGTCACTGCAATGGATTGCAAAGTTGAGTGCAAAATTTCAGTAACAATGGAAGCTTCAAATCCAGGTCATAGGTGTTTTTGGTTGACTAGAAAATTGAAATAATATAAAAGGAAAGTGTAAAAATAAAATAAAAATAAAAAGAAAGAAAATAAAAAACTATTTTTAAAATCATTCCCATTTTTAATTGTGAAGAAAAGATGGCAGAAAATGAACGGTACAATTTATATTTACGAAATTATTCATCTCATTTAAATTTTTATCTTTTTAATTATAATTTACTAAGGTTATAGTAATTAAATCATATAAATTTCATTTTAATTTATTTTTTATTTTTTAACTTTTCCATCTTAATTAAAAGAAAATAAATATTTTTTCTTTTTTTTTTTTTAAATTTCCACCCCCAATTATGCATTTTTTAAAAAAAATTTTTCAAACCATCCGGAAAACATCCTTTTTTTTAAGGTATGGTTTATACCAACTTTATAAGCCATCTATGACTTTCAGTTCCTTGACAGCCTGCCATTGCAAAAATTTACAAGAAAACCTAAAAGGCCAAATATACTAATATTTTTCAATTCTCCTGGACCTGGTCCTTGAACTGAGCCTGTTGAACAGATTAAATCACCTTCATAGTTCATACACTTTCAATTTGGACAAAAGATTCTTCTCCCAGTGCTGCCTGCAGTTTGTCTTGTCTTATTTTTGAAGCATTACATTATTTCTGGATGATAAGTTCGGGAATAGAATTCACAACAAATCCTCCTAAACAAAATCCCCATATCAACATAATGAACAGCAAATCCAAATCACCACTGTTTTCAAATCCAAAACCCAGGATACTAGTCAAAAAAGCATTCAAAAAAACTAGCATTCCATTGCATTCTAAAGAAGAAATTTGACGAAAACATGTATGTTGCCTACTAGAAAATACTTCAAACATCTTTAGCTAAACCGGACAAATCAATATGCCCAGATTCATCGGGTTTAGGTGAGGCTTCCTTCGGAGGATGATCTTCAACGGGTATTCCTCGCCTTATAGATGGTGGTGATGAAGATCCCCTACCATAAAAATCTCCGAAAGCATCGAAGAAACTATTTTTCATCTCCTCGGCAGCATCAAAGAAACGGTTAATCCCACCAAAGAAGTGGCGTTCGATTTCCTCAATATCACTACGTAGCCCAGGAAAATCAAAAGTACCTTCAGCATGTGACCCTAATGAGAAATTCCCTTTTAGGGCTTCCTCTGTGACATCATCCTCAGTGTACTCTTTGTTGGATTGCAGCACTTCAACTGGCCTATTTTAAACATACAGAAAAAAGTTGTAAGAATTCACATATCACATAAATGACAGAATAGACTAATTCAAAGGGATATTAACCATTTGTACACACCAAAACAAAAAAGGATATTAGCCATTTCCACCAAAGTTTTGCAGCAGTCTCAACAAAGAACAAGTTTTGCAAATAATACCCAATCATTGAATGAATCATGCATGAATGACATGAGAAGAAAGAAGAAAGAAACATAGTGAACAAACTGTCATCACAAATAAGTTAAATAAACAGATTAAAAGATCAGATATTTGCACTTCATCTATCTTGAAGCATCGTTAATTTGGTGGAGACAATACGCATCAATTAAGTTATTTTCAATTCCATTCCATTTTCCACTGAACTAAAAACAGCTCGAGCTTATTGACATAAAAACATACCATTATCTCAACATATCATCTGCTTGCATAAAATCTTGAAACGGAACATGGAAATCCAACCATCTTTATAATCCCTTCTAAACGTTATCAACATGTCATACAGTTCAAATTTCATCATATTCAAAAGCTGCCTTTTTTTTTTTTTTTTCATCTCTTCCCTGAATGAAAAGCTGGAATGAGAGCAAAAGCACTAACATTCTCCAATCGAAAATCTCTTAAGAGGGTTCATGTCGCATTTGTTAGAAGTAAAAAAAAATTTAGATAGTCGTGTTTAAGCATTATCACATCCTTTACTGCAGAGTTGAAACATCAACCATGACAAAAGCAACCGGTTAAGTATAAAGACGGGCTACAAGCAAAATTTTTACTTAGTTTCGCGAGTTCGAACAATCATTGATTGAAAAGAAATTACCCCGTGAGCAACTATTATAATCATAACCTATAAACAATTCCTTCTTTTTACCTAGGCCAATGAAATTACAGCGAAATTGAATCGAAAATTTAACTTCTAAATACATTTATATTGTTACAATTATTTGTGCATAAAAAGTTCATGTTATTCAATTCTTTGGAAGGCAAACATTTTGTCGGATGCAAGCTTTCTTACCTAAAAGCAATCAACTTTGCAGCGAATAACTATTTGTGTTTAGTTATATTCCAATTAGGTTTTTAAAATTGAGCCAGAAATTTAAGATCAAAATTAATTAGTTTAAATTAGGAAAATTTTCTGATGATTATAACAGATAGTGGAGCTTAAAATTAAAAATCCCAACGATAATCAAATAGAAAAACGTAAGAGAAAAAAAACAGATTATTTTGATTACTTTACCTTCCAACGCATTCTCTGAGGACTTCTTCAGTTTTCTCGCACTTTCGAACGAACTTTCCGGGCTCAACTTCTTCGGTCTTGCATTTCGAACGCACAACCTTCCTCGTAGAGCATCGATCGCCGTCGCGAGCGGTTGCTTCCACGTCGTTGTCTGGTTCGTCCTTCCACACCCAACCCATTTCCTTTTTCTCGTTTGTGGGTTCTGTTCTGGAACTTAATTATATACTGTCCGCCGTTAGCGGCTTTCCTTGGGGGCTACGTTTCTCTGCGGTAGAGAAAGCGATACAGATACCCCGACAGCACGGGCAGCTGACCATGGACCAATCTCAGGGTCGACACCTAAGGTACTGGAAAGATCCTCTGTTTTCTTTAGGCCAAGTATAAGACCCAAATAAGGTCATTGGCCCAACAATTTGATTCTTGTTATTTTCGAATTTTGATTTTTGAGAATTGACATGGCACTTTATGTTGATATGATAACAAACTTATTTTCCTGATTATTACTAATTAATATTATTTTTAATGATGTTTATTTCTTTGATGGACAATTTTGTACCTTCTGAAGTGTAAATGAATCACATTACATGCCAACTATTTGAGCTTAACTTGATTTTTCTCCTGAAATTACTACATTTGTACTGCTAATAGTGTTCATACATGTAATTTTATTTTATGATATATGATATATAAATATATATATATAAAAGAATCCATATATATTAGTGTAAAATTTAATTTTAAATATTTTATAATTTTTATATAATTTAAATTTATTTAATCCAACTATCATATTTTATGTTCTAATTTTACTGTTTATGTAAAATAGTACATGTCCGTAGTCATCAAGGAGCTTATTAAAGTAACAAGGAGCGATCAAATTTGTAGGATTTTGAGAAAAAATGCAGGAGGCAAAGATATTGATACATGGATAGTCAGTCACTTTCAAAAGCTTATAATGAGCAGGACCTGGAAGTAGTTCATAGAGTTTATTATCATCATCAAAGGATTTGTGCATCATTGAAGAAGCTCTAGAGAAATGCACAATTAAGTTTGCAACAGAACTCGTAGGAATATTGCGAAGGAGCACTTTGCCATGCAAAGATTTAAATTATTGTGAATGTAATGAATGTATCTTGATCAATTACAGTAAATTCTACAGTAAAAGGGTCAAAGACCGTAAAACATCAATCGTCATTACGACTGCTATTTAAACATGGTAAAACTGCTCTAAATTTATTTTTATGGGTAGGAAAGCAAGTTGTTTAGTGGCACACTTCAGAAACTTACTGCATGGGGTATCAAAAAATCTCAGGATATGGGAAAGATCTAAAGAACATGAGAAGGAGAGATTGTCTAGCACCAAATGCATGGCCAATCATATGATAATGCAACATGGTCGAACAGGTCTAACAGAAACTGTTTTGAGAACTTTTACTGAGATGAAACTGAGGGTTTAATCCAATCAAGAATACCTAATCACTGAGATCGAAACTCAGGGACCGATCTTAGTACTGTCAATTTCCAAACAGTTTTTATGCACTGAATAGAGAATAAATTGTTGTCATTATTATTAACTTCCCAATTCAAGTAACTATTTCACTTACTGTCAGAAAGCACTTGATAGCACTTGAAATTCAATCTCTGAACATCAATTGAATTTTTGCTAGGGCAAACAAATACCAAGAACCTAATCAACTAGTCCAGCTCTGAACCATCAACTATGAAAAGAACAAAAGAAATAGCAATCTATCAATGAAGGTTTTGGCCATTAAATTTTATTTTCCTTGTGCGTGTTTAACTTACATAGTATCAAGGAATCTTCAACCAGATGTTCAATCCAATTATACCTGAAAAATGAAATAAGGTCCACCAAAGATCAAACATAAAGTTATCAATTATCAAACTGTTAGAAATATGAAGTGAAACAACAGAATGACTGTTCAATGACAATTATCATTATGTAAAATAGTTGGAAACTTGCTGTCTAAAAACTGATTCTAAATGCTTACTATAATACTATGGTTTAAGATGAACCTAGTTATCAACCTGTGGTTATAAGCAGTATACTTCAGGCAATATGATGGGTGCCAATGGATTAATAATCGAATATTTCAAACTTAGTTCCTAATGAGATCCTATAGCCAATGACCAATTGTGTCGACGGAGTTTTTTTTTTTTAAACTATTACAATTTACAAAGATGCATATGAACTAGCAAACACGAGACAGAAACAGAGGTGAAGCATATTGAAACTTTCAAGTTTTCACTACTAAAATAAAATTTACTCACATCCGTTTTTATCATCTCCTCAATCTTTAAGGTTGTCGACCCCATATTAACATTGCTAGAGCAGCATGAACCTGAAATTAACATGAAATGGCTTATAGGTGTTCCCGAAATAACTTGGAACTTAGTGGTTTACTAAGATAAGACCCAAATTTTCCAACCATATATCGGATTTATAACCAAAGCTCAAGGGGATAACTCAGTCATGGATCTCATAATCACCTAAATACTCCCCCGTTTGTCGTGGAAAGATCAGATTCAAAAAAATAAAAGAGAGATATTTTGTCCCAGAACCAAGATTTCTTTAACATATACATGTAAATAAGTAGACATATTAAAACAGTACGCATAGGCTACAACCACTGCATATAGTGAATCATTAAAACAACGAAAAAAGAAAAAGAGTCCAGCACCTCTATCAAAGCTTCTTCAAAATTTCTTCACTTGCACGCTGATAGTAAGTCATCCTCTGGATACAAGCCACAGCTTCATCAAAGTTCCTGCTTTGATATGCGTTCGCAAAGGATTTAGACAATTCTTCCAATTTCTCCTTCATCTGCAAAAGACCAAAAAAGAAATGAATACAAAACTTTGCTAAAAAATTGTTACTGTATACAAAATTTCAATGAAGTAGCACTTGAATTTGGACAGCAAATATTCAAACACCAAGCTCGAGTTATAGAGTTTAAGGAAATGATGATTGTAAATGGCAATATCTCCCTCTTTTAGGCAGCATTCTTATGCAGGACATCAACCATAGCCCACTATGCCTTCCCCCCCCCCCCCCCACCCCCCTTCGT
>JAQSVH010000001.1:1658018-1669563 GCA_029448705.1 Adansonia digitata | reverse complement strand
ATTTACAAGAAGTACCTGATTTTTCTTGAAAACAAAAGGAAAAAGCAGTTTGAGAATATAAAAAATATATAGATATTAGGATTAAAATTAGAATTCGAAATTATTAAACAAACACTTTTTAAAAATAATTATCGAATTAATTAATTTAAATTAGCGAAAACTGGCAGCCAAATTATAATATAGGCCGAGTGAGACTTTGAAATCGGACGAGAGAATCAATTGATTTCATATTTTATAAGTATATATATATATATTGTTATTAGATAATTAATTTTAATTAAAAAAATTAAAGATATAAATTTTTAACATTTTCAATAATAAATTTTAAAAATAAATAAATTTATTGAACACAATCAATTTTGTAAAGACAGAAACTTTAAGTAACTTCTTATCAAATTAATTAAATAATATAATCTCTATTGTTTAAAAATATAATTTTAAGAACATTATAAATGAAATTATTTATTTATAAAGTGTAAATTTATTAACTCAAGTTATCTAAATCCCTCCTTTTAAAAAAAAAACCAACAAAACAATGAATTATCCATTTGTTATTTTATTATTTTATATTTAAAATTAATAAATATATCTGTTTATTTATTATTTATTAATATATTTTTAATTATTTACGAACACGTTCAATTATATATTTATAAGCGTCGTCATTTAGTGTTTACAAATAAGTTTATTTAATTTAAATGAACGAACATAAATACACTTAATTTTAAATAAACGAACACGAATAAAAATTTAAAATTTTTAATAAACATGAACTAAACACGAATAGGCTGAACAAACAAAAAATCACAAAAAAAGATTTCTTAGTTCATTTATAGCCCTAATTTTTTCTTTGATTTTTTCCACATTTTCCGGTCAACCAAACAGAGAGTTAGGTATTTTATCCCTTAATTACATATTGACATTGAACTGCTTTCTTAGACGTTTGTATTATCCCCTGTTTGGTACTGAGAGAAAGTGTAGGACTTCCAGAAATTTGTAAGTTCCTCGGAAAATGATTTCTATTTTCTTTTATTCGAACTTTGTTATATTAGTATATTGAATAAACCCTAGCAGCTTAAATGACTAATGAAACTACTTCACAATTGAATTTTTTTTTAATTATTTCAAAGTTTAATTTTATTTGGGTTTCTAACGACTAAATTGTTTATATTGCTTGTTTGCCAATAATCATTTGATTAGGATGATTGGCTGGTTCATTGCTTTTTGATAGGAAGCTACAGTTGTAATCTCTTTGTTATTTCATTAGTTTAAAAATAAACAAACAAAATGTTTGAGATGGTGGCTTTAACAAGGGGGCTTAGGTTGCAGAAAATTTGAAGTTATCATCTTTAGAATTTGATGCTTAAAATAGTGATGTGAGCAGTGGATATGATAATGATAATGGTGAAGAAGGGGAAGACAATGTGTTGTTTTTTGGATGGTAATGTTGATGATAATAATGTCAATCGGGTCAGTTGGAGGATAATGAAGGTTACCAACTATGTTACTCAAATTTTTTATTTTTTTTTAAATATTCGTATTTGATATTTATATTCGATAATATTCAAACATGAATTGATTCTTTAAATTTATGAGAAAATTTTAAAAATTTGAATAACTTTTTTAAAGCATATACTTGTTTTCAACCTTTGCATTCGAGTCTAGATAACGACAATTTTAAAAATGAGGTGTGCTATTTTGGATACGGTTGTGTTAAGAGGGAAGAAGGGGATTAGGACGAGAAAAAGTGCTGATCTTATTATGATTCCATATTGCTTGTGTGTGAATATCAAATACAAATATATTTAATTCTTTTATGTATTTAAAAAATTTTTTAAAAATTATATCGTCGTATTTATGTCCCAGTATGCTTTAGACATTAGATTTCTTCTATCGCTTTAGTTGTTTATTTCACCTGTTTGGCTAATGTGTTTCGCACTATACATCTCAAGTATATATTTTATTTTGTTACTTTCATTCGCATTCTTATGACTACGGACTATTTTGAGTTACAGGTGAGGGAATGGAAGATGATTCCTTCAGTGACACCGAGACTGTAGAGCGAATTGGACGCCAGCAGAATATCAGCATTTTGTTGAGCTAATGGTGGACTCGTCATGCATTAAACAACAGGCATGTTGATATGATAACAGGATTTATTTCCAAATTTGGTTTCAAATACGATATAGATGTTCTGAAAAACCGATTCAAACGAATGAGGAAGCAATACAATGAGACGAAGATTCCTCTTGATCGAAGTGGATTCGAGGGGGATGAAGCATTGCAGATAGTAAAAGCTGATGACAATACATGGGATGAATATCTCACGGTACAAACTTCTGCTTGAATCTTTCAACACAACTTACAGAACTAAAATTATGATTGGCTTTCTTCATCCCCACTCATAGGCCCATTCGGAGATGTGAACAAACATATTGAACAAAAGCTGTGTAACATTACAAAGAGTTGTACATGATATGTGGGCATATAGATGCAGATGGAAGATACAGTCTTTCATGTTTTGATGTAGACTTTGAGAACGATGGTGGGTATTGTGATTCGATATCTGATTATTGCTGTATATATATATATAAATATATTTACTTGACTAGATATTGATTTCCCGTTCTGTTGGTTCCATCACTGTAGAGAAAAGAGTGGATGATAAAACTCCCAGCGCTGGCGATCGCTCAAAAATCGACTGGACAGTGACTTCCGTGAGCTTATGCTGGAACTGGTGCATAAGAGGAATACAGTTGGCAGTAGCTATACCTTCAAGAAGAAAGCATGGGTGTGCATGATCACATTGCTCAATAAGAAATTTGGATTTCAGCACAGTAGATCTGTATTGAGAAATCGTAATAAGAACTTGAGGAGCCAATATGCTAATATAAGGACTCCGCTCACTCAAAAAGGGTTTCCCTGGGATGAAACCCGAAAAATGGTGATAGCTGATGATCGAATCTGAAATAGATATATTAAGGTACAAAATGCTTTTCATTTATCTTCCTGTTAAATATACTGGACAAAAAAAAAAGCTTACTTGTTATAAATGCAGAAATATCGTGAATTCAGAAGATATAAAAACAAATCAATGCCATGTTATGATGATACGTGCATCGCATGCCGCAATGAATCTGTTTCCGGAAAGAAAAGGACTCTGCAATGCAATAAGAGTTGCGAGAATGGGATCCAGGGGAAGTGTATTGGTGGAGATCAACACTTACTATCGACGTCAAGGTGGCTAAAAAGGTGCATCATGATGAACTAATAGCTCCAGGTGTTGCTAGTAGTAAATTACAGGAACAACAGAACACGCACCAATCTCACATGCCTAGAACTTCAAAACAGCCTAAAAGGGCCACAACTCAAGAAGCCAGTATGGCTAATGCTCCGCAAGAGATGGCGGTCTTGGTTAGCTCGGTAAAAAAAGAAGAAAGAAAACGACAATTGCAACAACGGAGAGAGTGATCGAGGAACTCCAGGCCATACAAGGCATTGATGATGACGATTTGTTACTAGATGCATGTTGACTTTTTGGACGATGTTAGAAAGGCAAGGATGTTCCTAGCACTAGATGTCTCCCTAGGAAAGAAGTCGCTCATGAGAAAGCCTCGTCTGCGGTAACAAAATTTCAACATTTTCTAACCCCTTTTTTGTTTGCTTACCATTTGTTGACAAAGGTGTAGGATTTACGGGTTTTTTTTTTTTTTTTCCTCAGCAAAGATCTCAGTCTATAATGTCTATTTTGATCAAAACTGGTAGAGTTTTCGGTATAAAGTAAGCCATTGCTTTAAAAAAATATAAATATCAAAATTCAAATTTTAGATTTAATGAATATCACTTTTTTAAGTGAAAGTATATAGATCAATTGGGTTAAATCTACGTTCAAAACTAGTAAATTATTCCCTTCACGTAATGTTTTCAGCTTGGGCATCATGAAATCAATAGTACCACTCAATGCTAATCATACATTTATGGAAATTTAGGGTTTTGATTTTTTTTTTTTAGGAAAAAAATTTTGAACTCATTTTGTGAGCACAAAACACACCTACTTAAAAGGTGAATATTTGTTTTTGTTACCAATAAATTTTTTCGAAATTTAATTTAATAATCATGCCGTGGTTTTCAATTAGTTTAGGATGCAAATTCCAACATTTACAACAATTTCTTTTTTCAATTCTTAAACTATGATATATATATATATATATATATTGCAAAAAAAGGGAAAAAAAAACAACATATTAATTCAAAATTTTATTCTTCCAGTATTCTCTCTCTTCTTTTTTTATCAAATGCAACATGATTTCAAACAAAGGATAAAGAACAATTAAAAAAAATGGAAATTGAAATTCTAAGGGTTCAAAGCCATATCCAGACATTGAAAATTATGTTGGAGCAGCACCTGCACCTGGGGCTAATAAAAAGGTTTTTCATGCCTCCAAAGAGCTTTACTTTTTCTACAAAAGTTTAAAAAGACTACAATCGTTTTTAGGCACTTGAAAACTTTCTACCACATTACTAAGCGGGAAATCCAAAGCCATGCAAAGGGAGAAATCTCATGTAGCCATGCCATTTGCTTCCTGACTGCTGCCTTTGCTTCTGCCTTTGCGGTTCCAAATCGGAGTTGTTTCAATAAGCTTGTGAGGTACAAGTCGCTTTTCCCTCTTAGTAAGCTTACGAAACTTGCTTACTCTCAGCCTGGCTATCTCAGCTTCCTCTTCGGGGGTCATCTCCCTCACAACAACAGTTAGTCGGCACTCTGGTCGCTCTTTAATTCCAGATCGCCCTTTACCATGATACGAAACTCTCTTCAAATATAATCCCTTTCCAATATATGCCTCAGCTGTTTAAAAAAAATGCGGAATGAATACAAGCACAAATACTCCCAAGTCACTAGTGATATAAACAAGTTCATTTCCACTGCTTACCGACTAGCAGACGATCTGGATCCAATCCATGATTATGGGTAGCATTTGCTCGTGCCGAGTGAAGAACCTGCATTGCAGGGTTTTAATTATAAAATGTTAGAACCCTATTGGTCGCTGAAAACGCAAAAGTATCTTCCTTCTTAACAAAACCGAAGATCAAAACATATGCATGCGCCCCTTCTTTATTCTGTTCAGAGAACTGCATCTTTCTTTTCCATTAATGCTTTCTACATGGCATAGTTGGTAGACTTTATGTTACTTTTTCTTTCCTGGGTTTCCTTTTGGTGGCACATAGCTATAGCAGCTTACTAAGATGAGTTTTGGCTCGATTCTACACCAGACATTTCAGCCAGAAACTACACAACTACTTCAAAAAGAAACATAGTTCGTCAATAGGGCAGAACAGTTGAATCACCTGATAGACAGTTTTAGCAGCCCGCTTTACCGTCACTTGCAACTGCAATAATGCATCCTCAACGCGCATACCACGAACTAATGCAGCAACCAAGTTGACCTTCTTAGGACTCTAAAACAAGCAAGTCAGCCACAAGTTAATTCTGGTAGATAAGCAACACCAGAAGCATGTTAATGAAGAATCACAAAGGCAGTTTAACGGGCCATGATAGAGATGCAATAATAGGCTTTTTGTTTTTTCTTCTTGTTAAGCTAGCTCCAATTCACACCATTATTTTACAAGTAGGGTCAATTGATTTAATACTAAAATTTCACTAACTTTACCAATGGGAACAAACTGGGATGCGGCAAAAACATGGCAAATTGACCTCATGCACAAGTTGAGGCAAATGAAGATGTGTAAATTTATAAACCGGTCTCCATCAGTTTTCAGAAGGATATATTAACAATCAAGTAGTTGCACAGATGTTCTACAGTATGTTCTCAAGCACAATATCAATCAGAGAAAGGCAAGTCATCTCCGTTTTATGCTTTGCATTGGCAAGATTCATCTATTTCACTTACAGGCTTGGATCCCACAAAAATCCCCTCTGCTTAACTATGTCCTATTGAATGTTACGTAAGGTCCATCAACTCTAGGTCTCAGAATATCTTTTATTTCAACAAATCAGGAATGAGATTTCAGTTCAGAAGTGGAAATCCAACAATGTTTTCCATCAATTAAACTAAAACAAACTCACGTAAAGATGGAGACAAACTTCTTCTAGCATGCTTATGTAACTTATGAAAGTGGTCTCCAAAAATACAAAAGTCTCACATGAAAAAGCACAGCGTGAAACGTCCGTTCCACATGAAAATCTTCATGCCGTTATTGAACATTGGCAACTATTACAGGTCGAGGATCATTGGTTATGGAAATTAGAAAATTTTATTCTTTTTCATTACAAGAATAGACAATATGATGATATTTTATAGCTCCCTACCAATTTAAATTAGCTGCCTCTTTTCTTGCCTTCAAGTGAGACTGCCTTCAAATACCGAAATAAACAAACAGTTTAAAATTAGAATTTTTGGGTAATTGTTCAAGAGGTAACCTGCTTTATTTTCTTTAACACTGCTTGAACTTTTGTGCGATTAGGAACAACTTTCTTCTCTTCAGTCTTTCCACTATTTATAGCCAAAACAGGAGTTAATGGTGACGGAATGGGTGTCTCTTCAGACGAACCTGCTAGTAACTTCCTTGAAGTGGAAATGCCCTATGCACGTAAAACATAAGACAACTTATGCAAGGAAAACAAAAACATAAAATAAGAGTAAGTTTTGCAATGACAATCCAAATATTTAAGAATAGAAAAGGAAGCCATTGTATAGACAAACTCCTTTGAGATCGGTTAATAATCTACAGTGAAAAGTTTAGTTGAAGTAACTTTAATCTGGTGCGGCCAGCAGGAAGAAATATTATAACAGCACACAACAATACACCGAACATTATATAGATGATTCATTTATGGAACTCGTCACATTGTTGGAGAATTTTTTTTTTTTTTTTTCATCAGTTCGAAGCATCCTATCGATCTTCAATATGTTGACACCACTGCAAACCATGGGCATTGTCAAATGAAGGACATGTTACAACAATGAACATATAAGAAACACTGATCTTTTGCAGATAGGAGCCATTGGCAATCAAAATCGTGCTGAACAGCGACGATATCAAGATGAATGAAACACAACATCTTCAACATAAGAACACAAGCATCAACGAACCAATGACTAGCTACATCATCAAAAAGCAGGAAAGCACCTGACCTTATGCCTTTCCAAGATAATATCCTTCTTCTCCTACCTCTATATTTTTTTCATCATTAAGCAAAACAAGGCATCACAAAAATCCACATCACATACATGAAATATCACAAATTCTAATTAAGATTTCACAAAAGATACTGTAGAATACATGTCTAGTTTTTTTATGATTCTCACATCACAAAAATCACAGCTTTTCCTTTAAATTGCAAAAATGATTTTACTGAGATAAACATCAAATTCACCAAAATAGTATCAAAGAGAAAAGAACAAGTTGGCATTACCAACTGTTGGAAATACTGATATAAAGGCGTTGAGATACTAGAGGAAGGTGATCTCCACAGTCCCTGAATAGCAGGCAGCTCACCTGCATAAATATTTCAAATACTTTGTAACACTCAAATTCAATTCCCCAATCACAAAAAAAAAAAAAAAAAAAAAAAGTATTACCAATGTTTCTTTTTCAATCATAAATTGAACTTTAACTACACATAAGAAATGACTAACAAAAAAGAAATAACCACGTAGAAAAGAGGAACCATGAGCATTAAAGAAGCTAAATATATGAAGTATTAACAGTCAAGTTACTCAAGATTCAGCTTTTTTACATAAAAATACCCATGTTTTCTTTCTCAATATCGATTCAAGGTTCAACTTTAACATCACCCAAAAAAGGAGAAGAAGAAAGAGAGACAGAAATTAACCAGGTAAAAGAGAGGAGTTCAAGCGGGAAGAAGAAGAATAGTTGGCAGACAGAGTATAATTATGCTCCAATCTTCTCCCAACTTGACGAATCGCAAATTGCAAATGTCTCTGCCACCCCACCATGTTTTGAAAAACAAAAAAGATCTTCTAAAAACCATTAAGCAAAAGACATTAATAGAAAAACAACAACAATAATAACAATGCCAGTTATAAGAATAATTAGTAAACCAATCAAAAAACCTTAAAGATCAAATGAAAAAGAATTTAAACCAAAATTTTAAAAGAAATACGATTTGAAGAATTTGGTACTTACTGGTTGGATATCGTATAAAGCTGAGAAAGGGAGATTGTTAGAAATGAGAGTGAGGAGTCGGCTTTGAAGGGGGCAAGGGCCCAACGGGAAAACAATACCCTAAAAAAACCCAGGTTTTGGAGGAGAGGGAGAGGAAAAAGACCCGGTTGATCTTGGAGCGGTTTCTCGGGTGGGTTTGGATAGTAATTAAAGAAAAAAAATCAAATTTGAAAAGTTTTTAAATTATTAGGGTTAATATATAAGAACATCGTAATAATTGTTTTAAGATACTTTTAAAATTAATAAAAATATATTATTACAATAATAATAATATTTCATTAAATGTAATAATTGATAATTTTATCTATTTTTTTAATATATTAGTAAAAAGAGATCATCTTTAATGAAAATGAGGATTACGACAATAGGTTGCTATGCTAGTTCTCTATAAAGGGTGGGCTCCAAAAATTTTACTTTGTCTAGATTCTCCGTTAGTTAAAAAAATAATAAAAATATTATTTTATATAATAATCTTAAAAGATTTACTTTAATGCACTTGTTTTCTTTACGAAGTCGTACGTTAAAAATAAAGGAATAATTACGGATGTCGTAATTTTAACTCTACATCTATTCGATATCAGTTTTAAAAATAACTATATGAATTTATTTAGTTAAAATTTTATGTTCACTTATTAACAGAATTCATTAATTTGTTATTTTGATTTATAGCCATCTAAAGTAGATCTAACAATATTTGACACAATTACATGAATATAACATACATAAAGTAAAAACATACTACACGACACGAATACATTTTTAAAATCTATCTAATATGAATTATAAACGAATCAAAATTGATATAAATGTAAAAAAAAATTAAACACGATTATAACACAATAAAATATACGAATATATCATGAAAACACGAACTATTAAGTTTAGTCTAAGATGCTAAAAATTTTAGTTGTTGTTTATTACTTATTTAAGTACCCAACAAAAAAAAAAATTGACGAGAGTTAGCTCGATTAATAAAAATAAGAAAGTCTTTCTTTGTTAATCAACATTCAATATCAAAGAGAATAGTAGAAAAATTTTAACTATAAGATCATGAATACGTCACGCGTTAATATAAGGGAGCGCACCCTTAAAAACCTTTTTAAAATAAAAAAAAAATTAGGGTGAGGCAAATCTTAAAATATTCCTAATAATATTATGAAGAAAATATATGGACAAAAAATTATTGTCTAAAATATTAAAAAGGTTTTTCAATTATTTCACTTTTTTTAAAATAAATTTTTATATTTTTATTATACCTAAATATATCATTATCTTTTGGTTTATAATTAAATAAACTTTTTTTCAAAAGAAAATTTTATTTGTATCTAAAAGTTAAAAATTAATAATTTATTTAAATATAAATTAAAAGTTAAAAATTTATTTTGAGATAATAAAGATATAATTTTTTTTTTTAAATTAGGCTGATGAGTTAATGAGTCATCCAGTCAAGGCACTTGGACTTGGACATGAAATGGGCTATAATCTGATTTCAAGCTTAAAAGCCCCCAATTACTGAACTAAAAGAAAGACGGGCTTCCAAAATTTCCCTAATTTATTAAAAAAGCTATTTAAAGGCCCAAATGGGTTAAAGCCGCAAGAACAACACAATGAGTATTTAAATGGGCTTGAAGGCCCAACTCACATAAAAAATTTTGTCTTCAGTTTTCCATTTTCTAGAGCCCATAGTCCAGGAAAAAAAAAATCTAGTGAATATAAGTATTTATTAATTAATGTACGGACAGTATATAAATTAGTAGAGTAGATGATACTACTTTATTAAAATAAAAGTCATTTATATTATTTTTTAAAATTTTTAATAATGTAATATAATCCGGTTTATTGATGTATCAAACATAAACCCTAAATATAAAACATACAACAAGTACTTGAAAATATTGTTCTTCTTCCATCAACAAGAACAACTTGCCTGCTTGATCCTTTTAAACTTAGGCTAATGCTTTATTAAATAAAAGTTTCAATAATTATGAATGTTTATGTCTGTCTCTCGGTATCAAAAAAAAAAAGTATTTAAGTATCATAGTATTTGCATTACCTCCCAAAACCAATAAATATCAAGCCCTCAGTTGGTCCTCAACAGCTATTAATAATGTCATTTGAATTTGAGCAAGTTTTGATATAAATATATTTTCGATAAAAATAAATTTAATTTTTTAAAAATTTATTTATATATTTAGAATATTTTACTTTCAAATTTATATCCAAATACATATTATTTACAAATATCGAATATAAATATTATGAAAAAATGAAAAATCGAGTAGCATAGGTTATTATTGTCATTTATACAATTTTCAGGAACTTGGTCACTGAGAAATTTTTTTTTTCCTCATATAATTAAACAGCTAGACAAAGCTTTGCTGAAGTGAGGCGTAGGTTTTTCAGTAGTTTTGAGTTTTGATATCTTCCCTTTCAAGACTCGATTGCAATTTTCTAAAGTTATTTCTGTTTCTTTAATTTATTTTTTCCCAAATATTTGCATCAATTCTACCGTACCAGATAAGTTTCCTGAACGGTTTTGGTCTAAGCTAATCTTAATCTAATATTTTCCTGATTTTACTATCATTTTCAACTTAAATGCAGATAATATATATATTTTTTCAGATTTAAATCTCGTTTTTTGAACAAAAATATATATCAATCACCGAATCAAATATTCATATATTGCATTTGTATATTGTTTAGAAAGTTGAAAGAGTCCATAGCATTACCGGTGCTCAAGCTTGAATAACAGGTTATTGACTCCAATGACTTGGTAGGGCAACAAGGGGCCCTAACATGCTTCATGCATGCCTTTGTTCATTTCTATCAAGGCTCTGATCACCTTTTTTTTTCCCTTTTAGTTTAAAACCAATGGATTTACATAACCAGTGAAGTAAACTTTTACTAGATTGAAAACCACCAGGGAAAACAACCCCCCCCCCCCAAAAAAGGAAAAAATAAGAACTCGTTTGTCTGCCTAGCTAGCTACAATTTGATCTGATCAAATTTTCAGTCTTTTGACTCATTGTTTCAAATACACATCTCAATAGAACGTTCAAGAAAACTAACCAAAATTCACCTCTAATAATCAATCTGCTATAGACATGAATCTGCAAAATGCAGCACTATTCTCTGACATATATTTTAATATTAGTATCATGCATAATCTTTCAAATATATAAAAAAATTGATAAAATTCAATATACACATATCAAATATATACAAATATTTAATCCTCGGCCCTGGTTCGGGTAATAAGAACATAGACAATACAATTTGCTTGCCTTGTCATTGGTGGAAGTTTGACAAGGCAAAAGGATGTCCCTAAGTTGACCTG
>JAQSVH010000001.1:1639776-1653434 GCA_029448705.1 Adansonia digitata | reverse complement strand
AGGGAAAGGAAATTGGTTAGTAGTGCTGGGTTTACGTTAAAGTTCAAATGTGTCTTATCTTTTTGGAGTTCAATCTGATAGTGGTTTGAGCTCGATCCAACCAAATTTTATTTTTTAATATGGATATGATATTCCTATCTAATCACATTATCAAATTCGAATTTCAAGATGTTATCTAGATTTTTAAATTTTAAATTTTAAATCTGATACATTTGTATCTGTTTTGAATTTTATTTTACATAATTTTGAAAAAAATTAATTTTTTTCATCGTCTACTCCTTTGTGCTAGTTACTTATCGTCTGAGAGAGATTTATATTGCTCCATGATTCGTACTGTCGTCGTAGATAAGTATTGTCAATAGGGTGACGTGATTGAAGAGGTCTAAAAGATAAATTGTGAATATTATTAAGCATTTAAGAGATAAAAAAATAATTATCTTTAGATAAAAAATTTAACATGACTCAATCAATCAATTATTTTAATTATTTATTTTCGATAATCCAATATCATTATTCTATGACTTTATTATTTTTATTCATCTTTGGTTAACGCAATATCATATTTTATTACGCTTTTGCAACATATTGATTTTTTTATGTATTGCAAAATTGATTTACTTAGTTAATTTTTTAATAATTTTTTGCTTATATATTTTTATCATATTTTAATTATTTTTATATCATATTTCAAATTATTATCTAAATTTTAAATAAAATTTAAATTTAAATTCAATTAATTTATAAAATCAATTATTATATATAAATCTAAATTTTAAGTCCAACGTCAATAAACTTTTTTTTTAATCTCATAGCTCATAAAAAAAAAATATGAAGCGTATAAAAGAGAATTAGGATAAAATGGCCTCTCCTAAATAAACACCAAAATCAAAATCTAAATCCAAATAACGGAAGTCAACTACGTCGTTATTACGCCGTTACATCGGGTCCCCGTCGATACCAGAATCTCTCTCTCTCTCTCTCTTTTTGCCTAGTTAAGGTTTAACTTTTGTTAGTGTCTTCCTCTCTTTTAACCTACTTAACCTGTTAACCTCTGAGCCTTCTCTCTTTCTTTCTTCAAACTTCATTAATCAACGTTCACTCTCTCCCTTTCTTTATATTATTATTATTATTATTATTATATAAAAGGACCCTTGCCCCTCTGGCTTTGTACCAAGGGAGTTGTTTTTTTTTTTAGTTCTTCAAAATCTAATCAATTCCACTTCTAACAATTAAAATCTCCATTTTTGATCCCTTTTTTTGCTCCTTTTTTTTTCTTGTCTTCTATATTTTGATTCAAGAACCCCAAGATATTTTGTTTTTACGTTTTTAGGGTGTATATTCCGAGAACCCAGAAGGATAATATATAGAATTTCTGGGTTTCTTTGGGTTCTTTTTTTTTTCTCGAGAATATTAACAATTCAAGGAATTTAAGGTTGTTTCTTTGTTCTGGGGTTCTTTTTTCTTTGAAAAATGGTGGTGAAGATGATGAAGTGGCGACCATGGCCGCCTCTGGTTTCAAAAAAGTACGAGGTGAAGTTAATTGTAAGGAGGTTAGAAGGGTGGGATCTGGTAAGGGAAAGTGGGGAGAAGCCGGAGAAATTAACGGTCGAGATTCGATGGAAAGGTCCAAAGGCTTCCCTCAGTTCTTTAAGGCGAACGGTTAAGAGAAATTTCACCAAAGAAGTCGACGGCGTTGGTGAGAACGACGTCGTTGTATGGGATGAGGAGTTTCAAACCGTTTGTAGCTTATCGGCTTATAAAGAGAATGTCTTTCATCCTTGGGAGATCGCTTTCTCTGTCTTCAATGTAAGTCTAACAAGAACATGTTCTTTTTTTTTCTTTTGTTCCTTTCCTTTTATTTTTTGGGTTTTTAAAAAAAATTATAAAATTGTTTAGGAGTTTTTGCGTTTAGATTTCCAAAGTGTTGGCCTTTTAGGTTTTGGGTATTCAAATTTATTAGATTTTAGGTAACTTTTTTATGGCTGTGAATTTTGTGTTTTATTTTATTTTTTCATACGTTCTGATTATCTTTTCCTGCATTTTCTTGGGTCTCTTCTTTTGATTGTTTGATTTGTTCTGGCATTCAAATGAAGAATTTCTGGTCTGATCTATATTTTTATACAAATCCACAGAATTTGCTTTAGTTTAGAACCGTTTTTACTATTTAATTTGGTTGTTTTGTTTCTTTATGACAGTTGACTGTAGAAGAGTTGTTAATATCTTGAAAGATTGCTAATTTTATTCGATAGAAAATATCAGAAGCAGCCATTTCCAACCTTCTTTTTCCTTTTCTTTTTTTTTCCAACTAATTCTTCTGTCTGAACTTTTTGAGCGGTTTGGCTTTATCAAACATAATCAGTAGAAACTTTGGTAGGTTAGTTCTTTTTTTCTTTTATCACGAATTTTTTTTCAATATTGCACTAGTGTTGGTTTCAAGTGGCTATCTTTTTTGAATCAGGGCTTGAACCAGGGACCGAAGAACAAGGTTACCGCTGTTGGGATGACATCGTTGAATCTTGCTGAGTACGCTTCCACTTCTGAACATAAGGAGTTTGAGCTAAAATTACCTCTCCCACTCTCTATTGCTGCTGCTGAGCCTGGTCCCCAACTCTGTGTACGTGCCTCTTAAAATTTTTTCATTCGGAACTCTAATATGTTTGATTTCTCAGTTTCCTTTAGATTTCTACATATTCTAATTGTTAAGATCTCATTCATCATGTAGATATCGCTTAGCCTGTTGGAACTAAGAACAGCTCAAGAAACCACCGAGCCAGTACAGAGAGCGTTAGTTCCTATCGCATCACCTCTACGGTCCGGAGAAAGTGTCACAATGGAAAAGGATGAGCTTTCTGCGATTAAAGCTGGTCTTAGAAAAGTGAAAATATTTACGGAGTATGTTTCTACCAGGAGAACAAAAAAAGCCTGTCGAGAGGATGAAGGCAGTGAAGGAAGGTGTTCTGCCAGGAGTGATGATGGTGAGTATCCACTGGACACAGATTCACTTGACGATTTCGAGGAAAGAGAATCAGATGAGGGGAAGGATGACTCTGCCGTCCGGAAGTCATTTAGTTACGGTACTCTGGCGTATGCAAATAATGCTGGAGGGTCATTTTACTCCGACGTGAGGAACAATGAGGATTTGGTGTACTACAGCAATCGTAAATCAGATGTTGGCTGCTCAAAGTTTGAGGATTCTGCCGCTTCAATGTCAGAGCCATCCCTGGTGCAGACTTCCAAGCGCAGCCTTTTGTCTTGGAGAAAAAGGAAGCTGAGTTTCAGGTCTCCTAAAGCAAAAGGGGAACCACTGTTAAAGAAAGCTTATGGAGAAGAAGGTGGAGATGACATTGATTTTGACCGCCGTCAGCTTAGCTCTGATGAATCTAATGCACTCGGGGTAAGAATAATTTCTTTATTTATTTATTTTTGGGTTTAATTCACATTTAACCTCTGTTTTTGCAATCATGCTGAAGAAAAGGGAAAAAGTACATCCTAGTATTTATGGATGATTTTCTTTCTGATCATCGATGTTCTCATATTAGTGGCTGTATCTGATTACATATACAGACATTTTTTCCTATTAATCCTGGATTCTGTCAAGTTATCATGTGATTTTCTTATGAATTCGTGCACCTGCAAATATGCAATTGTTTACATATCTAATTGGGGAGTTGGATATTTCGGTAGCACAATAATTCAAGTCTTTATAATCTCATCTATTTTGGGTGGTTCCCTTTCTTCAATAACTATTTCTGTTTGAAGACCTAAGTTGGGTTCTTTGTTAATAAATATTGCTGTATTGTCAACTTCAATTGTTTGTTTCTTCCCAAGTTTTACCAAAGTACATTAAGTTCTAAATGTAACTGTCAATTTGCCTTGGCAGTGGCACAAGACAGACGAAGATTCATTTGCAAATCGTTCATCTGTTTCTGAATTTGGGGATGACAATTTTGCCATTGGGAGTTGGGAACAGAAAGAAGTGGTAAGTCGTGATGGACTCTTGAAGCTTCAAGCCCACGTCTTTTTTGCCTCCATTGATCAACGGAGTGAGCGAGCAGCTGGTGAAAGTGCATGTGCAGCCCTTGTTGCTGTAATTGCTGATTGGTTTCAGGAAAACCGTGATTTGATGCCCATTAAGTCTCAGCTTGACAGTTTGATCAGAGAAGGCTCATTGGAATGGAGGAACCTCTGTGAGAATGAAATCTATCGGGAGCAGTTCCATGACAAGCACTTCGATCTTGACACTGTTGTCAAAGCTAAAATACGTCCTCTTTCTGTAGTGCCAAGGAAGTCCTTCGTTGGGTTTTTCCATCCAGAGGGGATGGACGAGGGAAGATTTGACTTTTTGCAGGGTGCAATGTCCTTCGATAACATCTGGGATGAGATTAGTCATTCAGCGTGTCTAAATGGTGCTGAACCTCAGGTTTACATTGTTAGTTGGAATGACCATTTTTTTATCCTGAAGGTTGAACCAGAAGCTTATTATATCATCGACACATTAGGAGAGAGGCTTTACGAGGGATGCAATCAAGCTTACATTTTGAAATTCGATTGCGACACAGTAATTCACAAGTTACCAAATGTTGCTCAATCATCAGATGATAAGTCAACTGGTAATCAGCAGGTAACCACAGCTGTGGCTGAACCTAAACATTCACATGTTCAACAGGTCAACGGGAAGGGGGAGGGTTCCGTTGCAGGGGCTGCAGTAACCAAATCCGAGGAATCAATCAAGAGTGATGGCACTGAGGAGGTTGTTTGCCGTGGGAAAGAGTCCTGCAAGGAATACATAAAGAGCTTCTTGGCTGCTATACCTATTAGGGAGTTGCAGGCAGATATCAAGAAGGGTTTAATGGCATCAACTCCACTACATCAGCGACTACAGATTGACTTCCACTATACTGAGTTCTTGCAACCACTACCTGAGACTTATGCTGCCCAAATGGCAACAACCTCACCGCTCTCAGTCGAAGTTCCATTAACCGAAGATGCTGCATAGAGAGTTACTGTAAATTCTAGGAAAAGTGTGATTACTCTAACTTTGTTTTTCTTTATTTTGTCATGAATATCTTATGATGTGAATTGGGTTTAACAAGAGGAACCCTTTTGAGCTTTTTGTTTTAATCAGTTTGGCGAAATAGGGTTGTGTTTCTCTCAAGTTGGCCGGAATAACATTAACCTTTCTCATATTTTGGAGACATTGAGTTGAATTTGTGTCATATTGGATTATTTTTTTAGTTCCATAACGTCCACATTTGCTATCTCTCTAGTGAACAGGTTTTATATTTTCCTCTGCATTTAGCTGTAATTCTCTTTATCTGTTAACTTGTTTGCCTCAGTCACTTATCCTCCTAACAATTCTCAAGATATTCCCCTGTTCGACAGTTCTGGCACTCGCTACTTTTGCAGATTGTGATGCTGAAGAAAATGACGTTTGATAAAGAACTCTTGCCCGTGTATAAAGATATATTATATTTTTATAAATATTTTATATTTTATAACATTTGATAGATAAATAATTTATGTTATAATAATTTTAAAATATTTATATATTTATATTATATCATATTTTAAATATTTTTTTAATATTATATTCAAATAATTATATTTAATATTATTAGACCTAAAAATCAGACTGCTCCGTATCTTATTACCTGAGTTCCAGATTCCCATATGATTAACGTGATGACAATGATCACAGCCTGTGATTTGGAAGTTAGAATCTAATCGTAGCTGTACATGTTTTCATGACCCTAAAAGTAAAACTTCAGACCCAAATCAAGATATTCTTATTCCTTTTCCTTGTATCCTGCACAAGGCAAAGCAGAACTTTTCAAGGTTAGCGTTTAAAGGCTGAGAAAAAGTTTTGTTTGAAACGTAAGGTCCTTTTTGAGGAAGAAACTTCCTTCTAAACTTCATCTTTTGATTCCCTCAAGCATCTTTTATGTGCCACAACCTCGTCACCAAGTTGAATTCTTATGCCAATTGTTGAGTAAAGGTTTTTTTTTTTTTTATATGTTTCTTAACCCCTAAGCTACGTGTTGAGAACATATCAGTTAAAATTCGAGTTCAAAATTTATCGGATGTTTATAAAGTGATTAAAAGTTTCATGCTGTCAAAGAAATTCTCTAATGATGATGTCAATGACGAACAAAAAGAATAGGATTTTGACTTGGTCTTAGCCAACATTTGAGCAACATTGGGTTTGACTTTATTCATGAACATATAACCCTTAAAAGCTAAATTACTCAGAAGTATGACGAAATCATTGGCGCTTGCCATTGGGATTTGCATGCTTTGTCAAAAGCAAGCTAAAGACATTACAACGCAAAACCATTTTAAAATTGTTTTATAACTTTGAAATAGGAAAACAATTCCAACCCACAACAACCTTATTTGATTCAAAGTCTTTGATTATAAAAGATTTGAGATTATATTGTCCAGTCTTTTTATCCAGAACCCATGGTTTAAGGGATTGTTATGAACCTGTTTTTAGTGGAAAAAAAAATGGAAGCAATATTGACAGACCTGGACTTTTTTTGATAGGCTAAACATTTGCTTACGGTTGCTAAATATTGGGCTAATTCCGGGAATATTTATGAACTTAGCCCAAGGCCCTAAGCATGTCATCGATGTTATTGTATGAAACTAATGTCCCGTTTAAACCCTGAGATTTCCCTTATCTTATGGCATAAAAGAAAAAGAAGGCTTTTAAGGTAAGCTTAGACGAGAGAATTTAAGGAAGAAATTTATTTATAAAATAATTTTTAAAATTTTAAAATAAATTTTTTTTATTTGATAAAATAACAATTAAAACTTTTAAATTTGAAAGAGAAATTTTAGAGAGCTCAAATTATCTTTTCAAATTTCATCTCTAGTAAAATTCCTTAATTTTTTTATTAAAATATTAATATTTATTAAGTTTTATTTTTTAATCCAATTATTTGTTTTTTTAATTTTAACTAAATAAACTCATTTTAAAATTTATTTTTTATTTTTTATGTTATTAGAAACATTTATATATTTTTACAAATGTAATGACATTCCTATTGCATATTTTTCTTATTCTATTTTTAATACTATTTTTTATTTTATCTAATTTCAATATTCAAAATTTCTTTCTAAGAATATTTATCCAAACAATATAATTACAAATGCAAATATTTTAAATTGACAAATTTTGAAATGCTAGTATTTTAAAATTCTTCATCCAAATAAACTATTAATTTTTTTATATCATTTATTTAAGTTTGATTTGAAAGTCAATTTCATTATTTAATAATAATTAAAATATAAATAATATTTTATATTAATATTTATACATTTTATAAAATATTTTAAATCAAAATATTTTTATTAATCAATAATAATTTTGATAAAGATAAATTCATCTGAATTAAAAAAATTATTCAATCTTGATCGACTACAAATTAGATGAGTAACCTAACCATTACACAAGTCTACTTTTAAAGGCATTAAGTTCTTCATTTTACAAGAAAATTGTTGGTTTAGAGTTTTCAAGTTTAATTGAACGATTCAAAACATTTACTAAGATAAATGAAGGGAAAATGTTAATCGATGTTGTTAGCTATAAGGTGGTAATTATAAGAAAAAAAAATATAATTAATGCATTATTTTTTATTGAATCAAGCTATTAAATGAAAAGAAAAAAACTAGTAACTAAATAATTTTTTATTGTTGTCTATAGATATTCGTTAATCAAAGTCTGAAAAATCTTTATTATATATTTTTTTTATTTATAAAAAAATTAATTCAATTTGGGTTCTAGGTTTTAATTAAATTATTCTATTGAGCTAGGATTTGAAAACTTCAATGTTGCTGGGTCTAGTTTTCGGGTAACAATACATCGTGCAAGTATACCAACCTTTATAGGGTCAAGTAGTAAGGAATTTAGTACTTTTTAAGTAAAGTTTTGATTTTAAGTATTATAAATGGAGAAAAGAAGAGTTAGAAGAGCTTTTTTCTCATTTGAGATTTGATTCGATTTGATTCAAATAATTGAATCTCAATATAACTATCGAACATTGAAAGATCTCAAAGATATATATATATATATATATGTACGCACACATATATTGCAAGTACAATTTGATTAGGCAGCGTGTTTGGATAGCATCAATGTTTTGTAGCGGCAGCGTTCAGCGTTCTCCGATGACAGTAGCATTATTAAGCGACAACGCTCCAGGACGACAACGTTCCTTGACGATAACGCTTTTTTGACAACAATGCTCCCTGGGACAACATTCTAGTGCTCCGCTCTCACCCGCAATGTATTGCAATATACAAGTTGTGTGGCATTTACCAAATATAATTCGAAGCAGCTAGTCAAGACGCGTCAATTCACAACAACCAAAATGGAGTTAGCCCCAAAAATGAATTGTAGGATTCTTGGATTTACGCTACATCTGACATATCTTAAATATCTTATAGAGCATACCTTGCAAGTTCAGATAAGAAGATTGTTCAAAAACAAATCTTTTCTTACCCCTTTTTGGTAACACATGTTATTTTTCCCTTCTAAGCGGTCACACGTGTAACCAACCTTCAATACTTGTCCCTTAAAATGGTCCTATATCATGTTTTTAACTCCTTGTAGTTATCTTCCCTCGTTAACCCATGTTTTGTTTCATTTTCACTGGCATTTTAAATACTACACTAACCTTTGCGACTTCTTTTTGATGGGGGCTATCTAAAATTATTATTTTTCGATCTTTCGATAAATTTGGCAACTAGAGCTCTTATAAATTTCCCTGCAACTTTCTCTTTATAATGATCTCAATTATCGCATTTTTCATCTTCCTCAGCCACCTTCAGTTTTCTTCCACCTTCAACACTACCACTTATCAACACTTGTATTTCGAGATCTATTCTAACCTTTCTCCCCCATCATCTTTTACGATATTCTATTTTATTAATTTGCAGCGTTTTCTCAACCTCGTTTTCATCTTCATAACGTTGTTTATATCTTGAGAAAGAGCCATGCGCTTTCTTTTCCTTAATAATCCTTCCAGTCTCATCTAGATGCATACAAAATTTAGAGATACTTTGCAGTTTCGGTTCTTTCTATCGTCGATATTTACTGTCAACATACGATAATATTCGTTACGTCTGCGATCAAAATAAATACGAACTGATCACTACAATACAAATTTCAATGCCATTTAACATGACAAAGACCTGGCAGAAGCTGATCAAGGAAGGAAATGAAAGAGGAAACCAGATCATCAAATACCAAAGACACCATAATTTAGCCCATATTGTTGTATCAGTCAAGAAGAAATCAATACACAGTTCATCATATTCTTCATTCTTAAATGCTAAATTCAGACCTTCCAATGGGATTTGAAACGGCTGCAGAATATAGAACATGAAGGAAATTATTGTTCAGCGAACGTTTCAGCAGCAAACAGGGCATCTAACCATTCCATTCTCGTTATCATCAGGGCATTTCATGCATAATCCATCGCCTTCTTTTTTCTGCAAACTTGCGGCTGCCATGGCAGTTCAAGCAAGCCATGAACCGCAAGTTGGCGCAACCAGGACACAGGCAGTAGTTAAAGAGGCCGGATGGTATCCCTTCCGAGTGCTTCTTCAGCTTTCCTTGCTCGTAAAGTCCGAAAACTTCATCAGCGCCTCCGATGTATCTGCCTATGATGAACAGCTTCGGAACGATCGCTTTTCCACACAGTATCCTCCATAACTCTTCCCTGAATTCCATGTCCATTGAAACATCTCTCTCCTGTACCGATGTCCTGAAACTGTCTAAAAGAATCATGATACTGCTACAATCTTTCTATATTTTTTGTATTCCTCTCAAGCTTGTTCTATAGGAAATGACCGAATCTGCTCCACCATGGTGGACATTTCCGTTCGAAATCTGTTAAAAATGGATGTTCTTCTGTGTCCATCGTCACCTCAGGTATGCTATCATCCTTGACAATGACCTCTGAGGAGACTGGAAGCTGACGATCATCCTTTTTGCAGGGTGTAACGTTACCTTGGTCGCCAACATCGAGTTTCAATTTCGGTTCTTCATCCTTCCGAGCTTCAAAATCAACTACTGGTTTCTAGTAGATTCATGATCTTTTTGCAGTCTTGCTGCAATTTTGATTGGAGAAAGTATGCTGGGGATTAAGCTGAAAGAGTGGGCCTTGTTTCAAAGTGCTGATAGTAAAAATGAATTTGAGTTTCTTTACAAATCTTCCCTTGTTGCCTTTCATATTCTCTTATACTGATCGAATACAAGAAATCCCGACGCATGCAATGGAACCATTTAAAAGGAATTCAGAAGGGTGCATTTAGACTTGTCCATCCCTTTGCTCTGGTGCTATGAAGCCGACCCAAAAGTACGTTTTACTGAAATTATATTATTAAATTAAAAAATATTTTTTATTATTAAATAATAATTTGAATTGAATAAATTTAAATTTATAAAAAAAATTTTTTCTAAGATTGAATGGATAATCCGGCCCTTACCCATGCCCAGATTTAGCAAAGTGAAAACTGAAAATAAAGCTGCTGTGTTTGGCTGCTTTTCAAAAGTTTTGGGGGATCACTCAAGAGTGGGTGGAACCCCTTCACCATTGGATTCCATTGACCCATAACCAACATTTGGTGCCTCATCATGGCTTAAGGGCAAGAACATGCGTCTTCACCTCCCTCCCCTACTTTTCTGCCTTAAAAGCAAATAATTTGTACGAAGAGAAAATGAAGAATTTAGGATAGTGATTATAGCTTTTAGTTAATACTACTTTAATGTGATGTTCTTCTATGTTTTTATTACAAAATGTTAACCACTATCTAATAGTGTTGATTTTTAAAGTTATTTAGATTTTATAGAAAAAAATGTAATTAATATTTTTTAATTTAATAAAAATAATATATAATTTATTTAAGTAATAATTAAATAATTTATAATTGATACCTATAGATATATATTAATCAGAACAAAAAAGTAACAACAACTTTGTTTAAATGTAACTTAACAAATTTTACCTTACCTGACAATAGAGGCTGACACAGATCGATGATATTCTTTCAAGTTGGAATTGAGTCACACTTTTGTTTCCTAAATCCTAAACTATTTGCATTATGTTGGAAAGTTGATGTTTGCTCGAACTAGATTTTTATAATAACAAGAAGCAAGTGAATTGGTAATACGAAATCAAATAAATCAAGATAGATTTGAGTCCCAAAATTCTTTGAAATTCGTTCGTCCTATTTGCATATTGTTGAAAGTTGATGGCCCAAGATTTATTGATGTAACATGATGATGCATGAGAATATGAGCCACATATCAGCCTGGAAAGGAGGCTGGGATAAACGAATCATGATTTCATAGCAAGCCTCCAATTGCTGCTTTCTTTTTTTTTTTTTCTAGTCATCAAATTGGAAATTCAAAGGATAGGTGCCACCCACAATGTCAAGCCAAAAATTGGGTTTGAAATTGGCTGGATAGTATCCATGTTAGGCATATTTCAAGCTTCCATGAAGTAAGAGTCAGGTTCCTCCGGACAAAAGTAGCTGTTCTACTTCTTCGACACTGAAAAGGCGCTGGAGGTAACCTAGATTGCATACTATCCCGAGGAACTTGGATGGTTGTTTGTATAAAGCAGTAGATAATGGTTTAATACAGCAATTGCACTACATTGCAGTACGACCGGAGCACGCCTCCGAAACATAGCTCCGGTCGTACATCTCTATGTTTCCAGCCTTTACCTGACATCTCTATGTTAGCCGTTCCTCTTGAATGTGAAATATGATTTCATTTCTGCATAGATTGAATCTGCTACATGATGTATTTAGGATATAGCCTACATATTAACAATCTTGGTTTATAAACGAAGTGAATTATTTATAGTGTTTATTCTATATTGTGAACCTGTATAAAATTCGGCCTTTACATCTGTGATAATCAATTGAAACACTTCTCCTGGGGATCTTCTTGAATCTTCTTTTCTGTGAGTGTCTTACTTGAGTTACGTTCCCATCAAAAGTAATAAATTGCAACTGTCCAAATAAACCAAAGTAGGGTGGAATTAAAGGACCAAAAAAGAATTTATACTATGGAAAAAGGTAGTGTAACAATTTTACATTGACAGAATGATGATCAGAATTGAGCAAATGTCCTCCAAATAATGATCCTTCAATCAACCACCTGGCCTGCTTGACAAGGGAACCACCTCAGCAAGAGGCGTGGACAAGGGCGTTGGGATTGGAGATGTCCTGCAAACCGGACATGTTGGGTGCAGCCGCAACCAAGGGTCAACACACTTGACATGGAAGAGATGGTTACAATCAGGCAGCAGCCTAAGCGTATCACTACCTTTGTAATCTGCCAAGCATATGGAACAGCAGGTAGCCGTAGTATCTTTATTCTGGACTTTGGCCTCGGAGTAAAGCAGCTTCGGGTAGCTCTTTATGGTTCCCTCATCGAGACCTACATCGACGACTAAGCGATCGGAATCAATCTCAACTGCAGGCTCTTGTCTAGTCCTCGACGCGGCTTCTTGTTGTTGTTGCTGTTGTTGAGTCGTGGTGCACCAGTAGGAAGTTAACATGATGGTGGTAATAAGGAGGAGGATTCCAACAGAAATTCCTATTCCATAACCAAATCCGTTATTAGAGGCAAGAAATCCCTGATCAGAATCTGATGATGTGGTATTCATGATCGATGTCGTCCGGAAGAATGAAAGGAGGAGAACAAGGAATCGTTGGAGATCAAATGAGTGGTATGGTCAGCTTCAGGCATGGATGTGGCCAAAGAAATGGTTATTTGGGGTGATCTTCCAAGTTTCAATAGTCAACATTAACAAAAGATAGAAGAAAATTAGTGGAGTTTTTAATCAAGGGAAGATGTATCGGTTACGTTCAAGTTAAAAGAAAGAAAAAGAGGCCAATGCGGAGGGAATACATATGCACTGGTTATGTTTGGATTTTGGAAGTCAACGGTTCTGATTGTAACATGTATGATATTATATCTTCTGGCTTGATTTGTTTTAAACATGGATTTAAATAAAAGGCTTTAACACGATGTAATGGTTATTATTTTATAATTTTGATATTTTTAATTTGCTCACCTTATTAAAATATTAGTGGTTAGTTATAGATTATAGTAATTAAATTTACAACAATAAATTACATTTACGTAAATTAATTTCACAACCTTAAATTTAAATATACGTAAATTAATTAAATTTACAATTTATGAATAATTTTTTATATAGTGTATCGTAAATTATTTTAAAAAATATTAAAATTTTTTATTATTATAAGTATATAATTATTTTATTTTACCATAGGTATTGCCACAGTTGGAATATTGAATAGTTGTTATCAGTTAAGAAGGATAAGATTTCAAAGTACGACAATTAAAAAGACTTTAAACAAAACAAAAAAAAAATGAAAAAAATAGTAAATAAAATTTTAGAGGTATAAAATTATTATATGATGGTCGTAATAAAGGAAGAGTGAATATATGTATATCTATAATTACAACTTAATATCCCCTCACAAATTAATAATATTAATTTTTTAAGATGATATTTGAAAGAAACAAAATATAAATATATGGTTTTGATATTAAATTTAATTTTATAAAATGTTTGATCATATACAAATTCGTAAATCGATTTTCAATC
>JAQSVH010000001.1:1587881-1600504 GCA_029448705.1 Adansonia digitata | reverse complement strand
AAGGTTCCTTAAATCAAGTGAGCTAAACCTTTAATTCAATAATAATTATTGCTTTTCTAAACAAGACGAAATTTCATTATCATTTTCTGGCAATGTTTAGGGTCTTTAAAATTGTGATTCTCATCCTTCATATGGTTGGAAAAACGTTTAGGAAGTTTGTAGCTAAGGAAAATAATAAAATAAAATCTCTGTTTTTCCTCATAATCTTTCTTCTGATATAAACAATCAAGAGAAAAAAGGGTGGTAGCTGATCATATGCTTTGTTTGGATGTCCAAAATGTTTTTTATATAGCAAGTACTAGCCATGAACCCTAAATCGAAGAAACAAACCGAAGGCAAAATGAGAAGTACACGAAACAAAAGCTTTGCCATCTTCATCTTGCTGCTATTTAGCTTGTCAAGAAGAATCTCTGTTTTGGGCGAAGTTCATGTTAAAGTTATCAACAAGCTGGGGAATCACCGGGTTCTTAACATACATTGCCAGTCACTAGACGATGATCTCGGCTATGTTGCCCTCCCAGATGGCAGCGAATTGGACTGGCAATTTTCCATTAACTTATTGGGCACCACTTTGTTTTACTGTAATGTGCACTGGGATAAGTCAGGATGGCACCATTTTGATGCCTATTCATATGAATGGGATTCTGAACGATGTCGAAAGGAATGCATCTGGATGATTTCAAAGGATGGTCGTTTACTTAATTATAATCCACAGCTTGGAAACTGGGAGATGGTTCCTTTTCAAGATTGAAACTGATAAATTTGCATGAGTTTTTTTACAATTTCAAGCAAGCAGAAGATCAGATTAATTGAAGTATTATAATTGATGCACATTTGTTCTTGGATGCATGCACTCAGCAGCATCTAGTTTTAGTCTCGTTAATGGCATCCATAAGCTGGCCTTTTTGACGTGGAAGATATTCTCCGAATCCTCAGTTTAAGTGAAGAAATGATATATTTATTTTAACCAAGGGAGAAAAAAGAAAGTGCTAATTCACACTAAAATAAATTCTGAAAATTTGCTTGTTAAAAATGAGATCAAAATCAAATTGTAAAGGAAAAAAAAAAAGTAGACTTCTCCGAGCTTCAATTATCCTCTTTTATCTAAGCTCGATTTGATTGATCTGATAATCCATTTTATCATTTAAAATATATTAAAATATTAAAAAAATATTTTTATATTAATATTTTATAATTAAATTTAAATAATAATTTAAATTAACCTAAATTTATAAAATCTTTATTTAAATCCAATTGGCACAGATTGAACTTTTTGAGCCCAACAGATCAAGGAAGTGTGAATCCAACTCTCGATGCTAAGATTACGGTTGGACACGTATGCGCTTGCATAGCAACATTTCAAGTGAAAAGAGTTTTGGAGTAGAAAAGAAAAAAGAAAAAAGACAATTCTTAAGTGGAAGCAGATGGTTAGAAAGTATAAGAGATTGGTTGTTGCTTTGTTATCTTGAAACCAATATTATTTGGTTTGCAAATCCCCAAAGCAAATCAGGAATTCTTTGGGAAGTTTGGAGATTAATGGCCATGAAATGCCCTTTTCTGTTTCAACTTGAAGAAGCTTTTAAGAAGCTTGGCATATCCATTTTAAGGTTCATTTAGACGGATGATGAAATTAATTATATTGAGATTGAAAATATTAATGGCAAAGAGATTAAATAACATAGGGTTGAGATAATTTTTATGCCTGACATAGGCGTAAGAACTGACAGCCTCTCTAACTAAGATAATTTATTGCTCACCATTTAGGTTTAAGTCTACTTATACTCTCTAAATGTTCAACTTTTCTTCCTTTTAGGTTCAATCCGATTATTTGTCCGCAGTTAGTGGCAGTCCTTCATTGTTGCAATCTTTCCGTTAATCTGTCAGATTCCAAGTTTATGAGAACCTCTATGTCTTCGCCATGTAGGACTACTAGGCCTCCCTCACCGTTTCCTTCAACACCTCCCTCATTTGCATCTAGCCCATATAATTTAGCTTTCTTAAATGCTTATACTTCCCAACCACCAGTGTACAATCAGTTTGGTAAGGGGAAAACTAAACTTCCTTAGAGCTGTATTGGACCTACGATTGATTCTCGACATCTATTGATGTTGCTGGTTTGACTTCTTATCCACCTCCGCCAATGAGGCAATCATTAGTTTTTAGTAGGCCTGCTTCAATCGTTGTGAGAACTCCGCTACCATCTTGCAGAATCCCTGGATACCTCAGTCGTCTATTCATTCAATGCATTCTCCTGCCCAGTTGCAAGCAGCTTCAACGTCCGTTACTGCTAACTCAACATCTTAGGCCATCCATGCAATCTTCATAGCAGTTGAACCAAGGGTGTCCTTGCAAACCCCCTGTTCAGATGCAAATGCAGTCATTACAAATGCTGCAAAAATTTCATGTTTCTCCTGTTAATCCTTATTGTCAGTGCCGACAGCCGAAGTTTTCACCACCACAACAACAGCTTCAAGTTGAGCTTGCTCAATTCACAAGCTTTACAACGAGCACGACTGGCTCCCCACAGCAGAATCAAGATTCTGGAGTGGCCTTACATGAGTTCTTTCAGTCTCCAAAAGCTATTCAGGTAAATATATCATTGTGTTGTGAAAGTATAACCCCATGAAGAAGGAACGCATCTGGTTGATACTTTTCATATGATAATCATTAATCTTTACTCTTCCTTAACGTTGTCTTTGTTGAGAAATCGAGAGAAACTTTGCCAGCTATTGGAGTAGCATCCGAAGTTAATGCTGATGCCTTCAGGTCTAGTTTCTATGTGCCTTCTTTACTTATTGTTTGTGGCAACCTCAAGGAGTTTTTCATATTGGGGTTAACATCTGAGATCAATTTGCTGAAATCCAAGTTTTAACATTTTTTGTTAAGGAGCAATTCCACTTGTCTATATTTTACTGCATATTCTCTTTGATGGTTTGCTGCTTGAAAGTCGGTTCTAACATTATATTGCTCGCATACATATGTGCATATCAACATTGACGTGTGTGTGTAAGCGCGCGGGGGTGCGTGTGTGTATTTATATGTGTATATATATATATATATAATTATGTTGCTCGAATTTGGGTGTTGCATATCAATATTAATGTGTGTGCGTGCGTGCGTGCGAGTGTACATATATATAATTATGTTATTCGAATTCGAATATGAATGTCAGATATAGATATGATTAATTTTTTTGAGTTTATTTAAATGTTTGAAGGATTCTTCGAGTATCATATCTCAATATCTATTTTTGAATATAGATATTTAAAAAAAAAATAAAGTGTCAAAATAATATAATGAAATTATATTTGTATATATAGACTGCTGATGTAATACTTTAACCATGGTCGCTTCTCAAGCACTAACAGGAAAAGTTAGGACAGCTGTAGCAACATAATATTGGGATTATGAGGATGATGCTTCTATTTTTTGTCGCATACTTCTGAATTCTGACCTGTAATTATTTGTCCCAGACTTCCTAAAAACAATCTTAAAAGGTTAGGCAGAACCCTGGTCGCCACATTCGAAGATTCAAATGAAGTTGCCTGATTAAATTAAAGCCTGTTCCACTAAAATTTGTATCAGTTTAGACCATATGTACATTCTTTCCCATGTACTATTATCAAGGTGTTTTTTTTTTTTTAACCACTTGGTAAATGATGATAATTTTAATAAAATTAAGCGACTAAACCTTTTTTTTTTTAAAAAAAATTTGCAAACAAATGAAAATGATAAAAATAAATTTATCAGAATTCAGAAACTTATAAAATGAATTGTTTTTTTTTCATTTCATTTAAAGAAAAGAAATTCAAATACCAGTTTTTAATTCTATTTTTGCCCAATGTGAAAGACACGACCATTTGAGTTTGTTTTGTCAAAACTCAAGTCAAAAGCATATAACCGGTCAAACAAGCTGGAATCGATCAAAACTGCGTAGTTATTACGACTAATTGACTCTTGACTCTGCTGCTAAGTTGACAATTGTTAGTAATTTAACTTCCTTTTTATTTCCCACAATTAATAATTTTTCAGAAAAAAAATTGAGAAGAACGCATACTTGTTTCAATCTGGGTTTTCATGTTTCGGTTGATTGTTTGCTGTTTAAAGAACTCATTCTTACAAGCGTAAATTTTCGGACAGGAAGAAGGGAAGAAAAAAAAAGAAAAGTAAAGAAAACAAGACCATGCTAGAGGACAAGGCTAACTCACGGTGTTCCACAGTTATTTCTATATTCTTCATCTTGATTACAGGTTTAAAATAAATACTCCCTGTTTGTACTTGTTATTACTATATAATTATTTTTTTGTTCTATCAGTTCTTGTATTCTTGAATTATTGAATTCTTGTAGACTAACTGGAGCATTTTAAATGATGTTGCCTGCTAACTATTTTTTTTTTCTTCTGTCTCTTCCATGCTTGATAGTGTTGATTACAAATGCTTTTTGTTTAAAACAATTATTTTTTAATGCAATTATATTTTGATTTGTTTAAGCAAGACTGTTTTAATTATTTTTTAATTAAGTATTGAACAAGAAATAAATAATTGCAAAAGTTGGATGGATTGCTTATGTTGTACTAGTTCTTTTGGATTTGCAGCTGTCATTGGTGTCTCAGGAAATTCTCTAGACAAAGACAAAGAAATCCTGCTGAACCTGAAATCATTTCTGGAAAAACAAAATCGAGTAAATCGAGGACGGTACTCAGAATGGAATCAAAGGAGCTCAAATCCATGTGAGTGGCATGGAATCTTCTGCTCTCCTGACATGGAAAGAGTTATTGGTGTAGACCTTTCTGACAGCAAGATCTCTGGTGAAATGTTCAACAACTTCTCAGGTTTAACTCAACTTCATCATCTTGATCTCTCGAGGAACACCCTAAGTGGAGTGATTCCTGATGATCTCAACAGATGCCACAACCTTGTGTACCTCAACTTATCACATAATATTCTAGGCGGTGAGCTGAAGTTGATGGGATTGACCAGTTTAGAGAAGCTTGATTTGTCAACTAATCGGTTTCAGGGGGAGGTTAAGTTTAGTTTCCCTGCAATTTGTAACAGGCTAGTTGTTGCAAACCTTTCAATGAACAATTTCTTGGGAAGGATTGACAAGAACTTTGATGGATGCTGGAATCTGAAATATCTTGACTTGAGCTCCAACAAGTTTGGTGGCAACATTTGGACAGGATTTGCAAGGCTAGTCGAGTTTTCAGTTTCTGAAAACTACGTCACAGGACCAGTTCCTGCCTCCAGTTTTTCGGAGAATTGTAATCTGCAAGGTTTGGATTTATCAGAAAACAAATTCCAGGGTGAAGTTCCGAGGAAGATTTCGAATTGCAAGAATTTAGTTACACTGAATCTGTGGGGAAACAATTTTTCGGGGCCAATTCCAACAGAGCTTGGATCAATTTCGACCCTTGAAGGCTTACTATTGGGAGACAACCGTTTTTCTAGAGTGATTCCAGAATCTCTTCTGAATCTGAAGAACTTAGCCTTTCTGGATTTGAGCAAGAACAATTTTGGTGGACAAGTGCAAGAAATTTTCGGCCGATTCAAACAGTTGAAATCTCTTGTGCTTCAAGGGAATTCATATACAGATGGATTACGTTCTTCCGGGATTCACAAGCTAACAAATATTGCTCGATTAGACTTGAGCTACAATAATTTTTCAGGACCATTACCAGCTGAAATCTCTCAAATGCTAAATCTAAAATTCTTGATCTTAGCCTACAACCAATTTAGCGGTGCCATACCACCGGAGTATGGAGACTTATCGCAACTACAAGCTCTCGATCTCTCCTTCAATGGACTCATGGGATCAATTCCGCCTACCCTCGGAAACTTAAGATCCCTCTTGTGGTTGATGCTTGCAAACAACTCACTCACTGGTGAAATTCCCCGTGAGCTTGGAAACTGCAATAGCTTGTTGTGGCTAAACCTTGCTAACAATCAACTTTCCGGACGATTTCCCGATGAGTTAACAAATATTGGAAGAAATGCAACTCCAACATTTGAATCAAATCAGCAAAGCAGCCATATGATTGCTGGTCCTAGCGAGTGCTTGGTGACAAAAAGGTTGCTAACTATAGACTACTCACCTTTTGGTTTTGTATATAAAATTGTTACCAGGAAGATTTGCAAGAGCATATGGGATCGGTTGCTTCAAGGATATGGTTTTTTCCAAGTTTGCGTTAAAGGTTCGCCGGTCCGGAAATATTTAGTCTCAGGTTATCTTCAACTTAGTGGGAATCAACTCTCAGGGGAGGTCCCTTCAGGCATTGGTAAGATGCAGCATTTCAGTGTGTTTCATTTGAGTTACAATCAATTCAATGGGAAACTGCCGGCAGAGATCGGAGAATTGCAACTTGTTGTCTTGAATGTCTCCTGGAACAAGTTTTCGGGAGAAATTCCAATGGAAATTGGGAACCTGAAATGCTTACAGAATCTTGATCTGTCACACAACAACTTTTCAGGTACAATTCCAGCCAACAACTTTAATAGCTTGAATGAGCTGAGCAAGTTCAACATCTCATTCAACCCTCTCATTGCTGGCAAAATTCCAGATATCGGTCAATTAGCAACGTTCGAGAAAGAATCTTTCTTAGGGAATCCATTGTTGCACAGTTCACTCTTGAAATTGCAGGATCCAATACTTCCACCATCGAACTTGCAGTACCGAAATGGACCAAAACCTGAGAAAGGAGTCACTCCTGCTAAAGAAACTGAAGATGGATTTTGGTGGAAAGCCTTGTTAATGGAGTATGGATGTGGGATGATATTCGGAATGGTTATGTTATATTTTTGTTTTCGAAAAGTTCAGCCGAAATGCTTTCTCAGCAAGGTAGAAGGCATGCATCAACTGAAGGCAGTTCGGTCATTAAAGAAGAATGCTAGCAGAAGTGGAAGAATTATTTAGTTAAAGTGAATGTTAAATATATATATATATATATGAATATTAATTTATATTTGGATGTGTTATTTTCTAGCGAATTCGTTTTTGATACATAATCTACAACCCTTTTACAGTGAGAAATTAAATAACTGGAGATTATATAGCATTTGCTAAAGATAGAATAAAATAATTTGATTAGCTGTTTATCAAGGTAGTTAGTATAATTTCTAATCTTGAAATGCTTTTGAGTATTGATATTGGATTTGCTTCCTCTCCACTAGACCGAAGAAATTCATGATTTATTGGATTTTTTTTCATGGTTTATTTGGAAGTGGATGCAAATGTTGGGATTTGAATCCCAAACTTGCTGAATACGACTATGAATCAGCTGAACTAAGCTTTGAGTTTGATTCATTGTTTTTTAGTATACTTAACTTTCATATTTAAAGATATTTATAGCACCACACCAAGCTTACATGTTGATAAGTGCTCTAGTCTATGTATACATATGCGCAAAGAATTGGGAACTCCTTAGAGATATGTTTTGCAGAAATATGTCTTCATTTTCTTCAACATTGTTATGACTTGCACATTCATGAAATCTGCAGAAAGAGCTACACGATCCAAGAAGCGCATGATCCCAGATATCCTATCTCAAAGTTAGCAATCTACCGATCAAAGAGACATTCCTTCTTCAGCCATGTGCATTGCCCGTGTGCATCAGTAATTTTTTAGCATGTTCAAGCTCTGAATTCCCTGCTCATCAGGGGAGGTTTGACCTGGAATGGAGGACATTAAAAGCTTTGGATTTGGAATCAATAGAAGGATCATTTGCCAGCTTTTTTTAAAAGCTTTTCATATCGATGTTGTCTGCTCCTGAAAGAAAACCTGATTGTGCCTCCCGAGGCATTTGCTTCCTAAACCTCCTTCATTACACCGACAAACTGGATTTAGCCTAGGGAACTATCACACACAACCCGTCGTCCCCGTATTAACCGTATACTTTATTTTCTCTAAGGTGTCCATGTCCGACATTTGTGCTCAACACATTTAGATATGAGTATAAGGTAAGGTATAATCCTTCAAATATATATATATAAAAAAAATTTTAAAAAAATTAAACATACTCATGTCGAACATTTATTTGTATCTATACTAAACCTCGAGTCCGGATAACATAGGTTGTCCTTAATGGCACTGAAGCCTCCCAACTTGCTTAACACAATCTCATGTGCATGGCTGCACGCACGTTTCCAAGGCCCCACAAGCATTCATGTGCCCTCAAAACAAACTTAACCAATACTCTAAATCTGCTTGATTGCACACACATTTCCATTTCCCCCTTATAACTCTCTTAACATTGTTTGGTTTTCTTCAATCGAAACCCTCTCTCTCCATAGCTTTCTTTGATGAAGGCTATGCAGTTCAAGGCAATCTGGTTATGGAGAAAGGATGGAGGCCTAGCATGGAGATATCACCAAATTGTCCAAGATGTGGTTCATCGAATACCAAATTCTGCTATTACAACAATTATAGCTTAACTCAACCGAGGTACTTCTGCAAAGGCTGTAGAAGATATTGGACTAAAGGTGGGTCGCTTCGAAATGTGCCGGTCGGAGGTGGTTGCCGGAAAAACAGAAGAGGTAAGTCCTTAAGGCTACCAACCGATGGTGTCCCTTCAAAGAGCTTGTCATGTGGAGTAGTTCCAGCTGACTCTTTTAGGCATTCCTATGGGACTAAAGTGAATGCCTCTGCTGATTCCGACAGCTCCTCAGCCATGTCCGATGGCTCTCATATTGATCTGGCACTCGTTTATGCAAACTTCTTGAATCATCAACAACCAGAAAACAAGTCCGGTTTTGCAGTGCCAGAGTTGCGCAACGAGTTCGATCCATCTCTAGAGTTTTCAAGCTTGTCGAACGCAACCATGGAATCAAGTTTTCCGCTGCCAGAAGAAAATGGTCTCATTGGATGCCTCGCTCACTCTGATTTGTCCACGGAAAATCAATTGAGCAACAAGGAACAAATATACTATTCTGGGTATAGAGTTCAACAATGTACAAGTCATGAAACAAGAAACTATGAATTGCCACCATTGCCAGGTGATGATTTATCCTCTCCAGAAATACTGTGGTCGAACTCTCACGTCTCCATGACTCATGCCTTGCAAGCAACACAAGGGCCGGTTCTAGGACCCGAAACTCACGATCCAAATATACTGTTTGGTAATTGGAGTCCATTTGATCTGTATAGTGATGATACTATCTCCAGAACTTGAGTGAAAATGCATGTGCACTAGCTTCTGCTATATCACTGTTTCTTTAATTTTCCCCCTATTTTTGGTTGTTTTTCTTCTTATATTTTTGTATAGAATCAAAATATTTGAGATGAAATAATAGCAGTGAATGAACAAAGTACAAGCAATGTTATTCGGGTGAATATCAAATATGAGTATGTTTAAAACATAAGCATGCTAAAATTTTTAAAATTTTTTCATATATTAAAAGGATTTTCAGTCATGTTCATGTCTAAATATGTGGTGGATATAAAATGATGAAAGTATGTAATCAATTTACCGAACATAAAACAAAATTCTTTTGTCATAAATGAAATGAATGTTGTTTTTGCTATTTAATTTTATCAACGAACAATTATTTACACAAAGTATATTGGTAATTGACAAAAAGAAAAAAAAAATTGAAACTCTTGAATCTATCTAGTGTTTTTCTCCTGATTAAGCTGGATAGGAAGAGAGGAGATTGCTTGGTATGCAAGGTGAATTCTTCCATATTCTAGCATGCAATTTCAGCACCTCCCTAGCCCTCTCTTTAGTCTTGAATCCACAATCCACTTGAAGCACCAAGCACAACTTAGCCACAACCCCTAATTGCAGCATTTCTTGCAGCACTTTAATGGTGGCACAGAACTTGGAAATTGATAGCAAAATCCTCACTGCCCTTTCACTTGCAACCTGAGAAACTCTAAGTATCTTCTTTGAAACAATTGCAAGCCCTGCTCCATGCCTTAGCAGCTCGGATCGGCCTTCGGCACATCCGCATACTGCATCCAGCACTGTTAGCATCATCTCGCAAGCCCTTTTGTCTGATGAATCAAGAAGCAAGTCGATCAAGACAGTCACTGCGCCTGATTCAGCTGCCTTAATCTTGTTCCTTCCCCATGGACAAACGTTGACCAACAATTGTAGAGTGGCTTTTGAGGCCTGCTGAGAGATTTGATCTCGCAAAACTTGAGTTAATTCGACGAATAATTCAGGTCTCAAGCTGATGATTTGCATCGGATCAGCTATCTCCAGAATTGATTTCAATAACAGTACCGCATAAGCACGAGACTCGCAGCTTCCACCTTGCATTACTCTTGTTAAGGACACTACGAAATCGCCATTTCTGCCCATAAGATTCTTTAGAGCAGCTTCTGAGAGTTGGAGATTGTAGAGAATGCTTAAAGCCTCATCTGCTGCTCTTATTGACCCAAACTCGTTATTGATTGATTCTTCAGCTGCTTTAGAGTCGCGATTACTCACAATTGAAGCCAAGAACTCAACTGCGCCTGAGGATTCCATGCACCTTTTGTTTGCAGCATTCTCAGAAGCGATTGATTGCAGCCTCTTGAGACACTTTATCTGTTGCTTTGGCGACCTGGCACCATCGAGAAGCTTGATAATCTGGGCTTTGCTGACGGGTGGCTTTGGCGTTGGGATTCTTTCGATTCCATGGGAAGCATTTAACATACACCAAGATTGAATCAATCTTCTCAAGGTATGATTCGGGGTAAGTTCACAATCTGCAATAACTTGCTTTGTAACCGGACATGTGGTGTTCTTCCCTGAAAACAACCATTTCTCAATGCTCTCCCTGTCGTAAGTAATCCCTGTTGAAACTGTAACAGGATCCTTCATAAACTCAAGAGAGATGGGGCAGATAAAAAATGGAGGAACATCGATTTCATCCATTCTCACTAAAAGAACAAGATTTCAAGAACAACCCAAAAGAAAAAAGCTTAAGTTTGTCTAAAAAAGAGTTAAGAATTGGATATGAAAGTAGTTGAACTGAAGCTGTTGAAGATTTGGTTGATGAGAATTCAGAGGGATTTAGATTATATATGGTGTGAGAGGGGATATTCAAAACCTGAGAAAGTCCAAACACGGAGCAAGTCAAACTTCAAAGGCTCAAGAATGACAACTATAACAACCATTACCACAGCCACAGCGACAAGTAATGTTTGCCAGGTCGTCCTCCTGAATGGCTAAGATTTTTTATACAATTTTTTTAGCTAGCATTATCAACACACACTTTGACTTTCTCTGTCTAGAAAAAACTTGGTTATATAATTATACAGCGATCTTCTTCGGAGTTTCTAGTTCTACCTCGTGCTTTTTTATTTGTACTCAAAACGTCATCCACTGCCGACATTCAAACCCAAATGGCGGGTGCCAATTTGGCTAGTTGTGCTACAACACTCGGTTTGTCCATCTCTTTTGACCCACACCAGGTTTTGTTTATTGATTTATTTTTTTGTGTATGTTTGGTAGATAATCCATAGACTTAGACTTGGAATTTATTATTTATTTTTGTAGAAAGACTCAAACTTGGAATGTATTATTTATTTCTATAGAAAGGCTTATTATTTTCTTTCACAATTGTGTAATTAAATCTTTACTCATATATGGTAGTGGATCTTTAAAATTTTTCAATGGGGATAATCAAGATGATCTTATCTTTCGTTAAATTATCATGATGGGAGATTGGAAGGTCAGAAGCATCTGATTATGACAGGAAAAGGAATATTTCAACATAATATTTATTTTATTATAGTAAATTAAAGCTAATAATGATGTCATAGTGTTTTCTTTCTCTCTTTATAGGTGAATTGGAATGTGTATCTTAATTAGGTTTTGCTATTATAGATAAGATTGGGTAAAACTTATGTGATTATTTTTGGTCAATTTGTGCAATTCTTTGAAAACTAATAATAATGATATTAAAATTAATGTATTTTTTATTTGAATTTAATAAAATTAACGTATTAAACGTAAAAAAAAATTTCTGAAATAGTAAATAAATAAGAAAGAATTAAATTTATATTGAATTGTTTATTTTTTATTTTAATTTTTTTATTAACATAAAAAAATAGATGAATTTGTTTGATAAAAAAAAGTTATAATTTATATTGAATTTCTTTATTTTTTTAATTTTAATTTTATATTAACATTATAGATTTTACACTAACTTGATATGATTTGCAGAGATAATAAATTTAACATGTTAACATAAATCTGATTAAAATACATTTTATTAGTTTTAAATTTAAATACAAAATTATATGTTAAAAAATAAATAAAATAACGAATAATCGTGTGTCAAACAAAATAGATTTTGTTTGACTTTTCATATATAAACTTCAGTTCAAAGACCAAATCAAAGAAAGCCTTTCATTTATAAGCGCCGAATGAAAGCAAACTAGAATTTTTCTCTATGAAATTATAAATACAAGAGAAATTACTATCATAAGAAATAATTTTTTTATATATAAAAAATCACTTAATTAAATCAAACAACAAAACAACACGAAATTAAATAAATCTTACATAAAATTGGATCAAATTTACTCAATCCATGGGATTTAAATTTGAGACTTTAAGATTAAAACTTCTTTTTTGCTGCAAAGTTAAGACCTTATTAATATGAAATTAAATTTTTAATAATAATAATAATAATAA
>JAQSVH010000001.1:1575425-1587781 GCA_029448705.1 Adansonia digitata | reverse complement strand
TTGGTGATAAGAAAGTTTGGACTAGGGAACCAAGCAAGGTCATGTCCTCATGTTTGAAAATTTTAAATTTAAAAAATAAAAAAAAATTAAATATTAATATGGCATTGTTGACTTGTGTCATGATTCTATTTGTCAAAAAAAATCACATCAACACTGTTAGGTTTTAAACCAATGTGTATAATGAAGATAAAATTTAAGTATTAAATTATGATTTTTTTTAAATACTAAATTATGAATCGAATTATAATACGGAGGCTAAATAGTATATTAACCCTTTATGAAAAAATTGTCAAAATATGGGCAAACAATTTTCCTAATTAATGTTTGGCTGGTTGGGCATCTTGTTTTAGCTTTCTAAAGAAGAGCTTTTAGTATTATTATTATTATTATTATTATTATTTGTATTTTGTTTCATTCCTTTTGTTGCTGAAGGTGCAAGCAACTAAGAAAATTTACTTGCTTTTTGGGCCCCTCTTGAAGACACTTGATTTCAGTGTAAAATGAAATTTCAGTTTGCTTTTTAGAGTTATTTGTATCCATTTATTTTAATGGAGTAACCTGGTTCATTTAATGCTTAGAGTCTACCAGTTAGCTTAATAAATAGTTCCATTTATAGAAAAATTTTTCTGTGATTAACCTTGTGACTGATGCAATGAATCTTCTAGTGAACAGCAAGGATTTAGACGATATTAGATACCTGTACGCAGTTCAATCTTGTGACGCCAATTTTCCAACTGTTAGCCTGTTGATATATCAGAGCATTAATTCTCATTCGACTATAATGTGCAATTTCTGACTCTGTTGCTCGGAAATTTCTCAATTGTGTGCTTGTAATTTTGTTGCACTACTATTATCTTTTAGATTATCGTTTATCTATTTTGGTGCACAATGCATCAAGTCAAATTTCTTAGAGCTCAATGCTTCAAAAGAGGCACTTATATTAATTTTTGACTGCAATGTCGAAATTTTTTTTTTTTTTTGGGTTTTCATGAAATTAAACCAAAGTGCAGCTGAAAATATTCTATTTCTTCATTCGATTGTTTTTATGTATTCAATGTCTGTGATGACAGTCTGGGACTTCAAAAATGTTGGTTGGCACATTGATCCCTTCTTGTATAGAATCCAATCCTACTTTTATTCAGGCGAACAAATTTAACTAGTTTGGTTGTAATGCGACTGCTTGAAATTGAAACTAACAAGTTAATAACATGCATTCATAGTTGATTTCTCTTCTTTGATTACATTTCTCCTTGATTCAGCTATAGCGACAGCTATTATTCATCAGATGTTTCTAGTCTTTCATTTATATTATTTCCTCTTCGTTTAAGGAAATATGAAATGGATGCTCCAAGCTGAATGGTAACCGATCGACCAGTGACGTTGTAGTGAGACTACGAGCACAAGAAGGGCGTGATGAGTGGATTTATTGCTACTCCAACATCCTTGTAGAGACGAACAAATATTTTGCTGATCGCCTGTCTGACAATTGGCCAAAATGTCGGATCCTCGACTCACGCAACAGTGTTGAGGTATACTGCCAGGAGTCAAGACTTTGATTTCCATGTCAATGTTCTACGCCTTCTCTAGCTCGTTATAGATGGCTCAGTTGATGACTGGTGGAATGGTATAAAAATGCCCTTGGCGTTCTCGAGGTTGCCACTAATTCTGTTACTCGAACTCGAGTATATGAAATATAGATACGTATCTGATATGAGTATCTTTCCTTTTTTTTTAATATTTTTTTATGAATTTGAAGATTTTTAAAGAATCATATTCCCATAACTATGTCTGAAAACATTTCGGACTTAAGAGTGTCGAACACAGGTATTTCGTAACATAGGCCACTGAAATTGGCTGCCTACAAGTTATAACTGCTTCTGTTAACTACTTAGAAGATGTCCCATGGGAAGACTCGGAAGAGGAGGAAATTTTAAGAATGATAACAGGCATGGGTTCCGAAGTGGAGCCAATTTCTTGCCCGTATCCAACCAGTCAATCCATCAGCTATACGTGGGAATTTTTTTTCAAATCTTCGGTTTGCCACGTCGTCACCACCTTCTCTGATGAATGATCTTAAATCTTCAGCTCAAGAGCAGCTTGACTACATGGTAACTGAAGATGACGATCCCGCTCTATTAATTGCCATTGATGATATCAAATCTGAAGTTAGAAGATTTTGTAGAGAGACTATTTCTAGATTTAACAGTCTGTCAGAAGCTTTCTTATGTAAGCTGACAGAGTCAGTTAATAAGGCAGGAAAGATTACATCATTTCAGACCTATTTGGTGGACTTTTCTTGGGCTTGTCAGATGTTAACAAAATTGAAAATAACGATGGAATTCGTTAGCAGTTGGGTGGATGCGTCTGATAAAATAGTTAAGCCTATGTAGTGCACTTTTCGTGGGCTTGTCAGATGTTGACCAAGTTGAAAATAACGGTCGAATTCGTTAATAGTTGGGTGGATGCACCTGATAAACTAGTTAAGGTCATGCAATCAAGTCCAACAGTTGAAATAATTGAGACAAAGCTGAAGGTTGTTGAGGTTGTGGTAAAAGTTTTGGAGTCAATAGGGCATGGAACGACTATGTTGCTTGGATTTTAGTTTGAGTATCAGATATGAGTATGCATTTCACATAGATATGTTTAATTATTTTTTAGAGTTTTTCATATATTTAGAATAACTTTGGAAGATCATATTATTATACTCATGTCTGATTATGCATTGGACATGGTATTTGAAAAAAACTGAAGAATCGAAGCTACATAGTGGACTGTTGTTTTGCCAACTGCTAAACGGGTTTACATGCTGAAAGTCTGGCTTTTCCATTTGTGCATGTTATAAAAAACCTCTGATTGGTTCTACCTTGACCAAAGATGAGGATTCTTCGGCGTTGAAGATAGATGGTGAACTTTGGCAGTCAAATGGAATCAAAATTTGTTTCCATAATTCATTCGTTGTAAATCTGCAGACCAAGCTCAGATTTTGACTGAACGGTTAGGAAATAAACATGTACGCATCCAGATCTGAGGCATTTGAGCTGTGGTGTTACAGGTCCAAGGTTTTTTCCGATTTTGCTTCGATCTTTTAATGGAAAAGAAGCCGCAAAAAAGAAGTCACAGTTTGTGAATAAGAATATGATTATAGATATTAAAATTCGAACTTCAAATCTATTAAATTGTAAACCAGTCTTTCTCTGTGTTCTTAGCAATTGATTTAACTTCAGCAAAGAACTAAATTAGTATATTTTTCCTCATCCATTTGATGAAATACTACTACATTAACACCCAAATTGACTAGAATTTGGTATACCAGTATACCCCAAGTAACTAATTTTATGATATCAATCCATCTAACCAATCCCCAAAACTTACAAAATTAATATACAATCCGCAAAATATATGCCAAGATCCTAAAACTGAGGATTCAAATTGTACTATGGAAAGTATAAGCCTATACTAGGGTGAATTTTGTTCTTTCTTTACACTACCATGCAATGCAATGCATTTTCCTTGCTCCCTTAAGGAAACTCGTTATAATTTTCTTGAATCAGAATCATATGCTCGAATCATGTTCATCAGGCAACAAAGTCTGGCAACAATTGTGCTGCAAACCTTTTTCGGTTTTGAATGTTGATGTTGTCGTAAGCAGCTGAAGAGTGAGGTGTGGAAGGGTTTAAAGTACCGAACTCGTTTGGCTCAGCGATGTCCAGCCTTCTCCCCAGCTGCATGGCTTGGTTTGGGAGAAAAGTTTGGTGGGCGCCAGACAAGGTGAGGTTTTCACAGTGGGGAAGGCCGAGTGTGAGTGAAACAGCATTACCTGAAAACCTTGGAGCGAACTGTTCTGCGTCAAACCTTCCGATTTCTCCAATGGGGTATTGACCAAAACCTGCCATGAAATTCGTATTGGTTCCCATGAACGTGTAGCCATCTTTGCCAAACTTCATGGAAACCTCATTGTTTGCGTCGGTTTGCTTGATATCCATGTCTATTGATGGGACACTAGTTGGGGGGGACTGCAGTAGTTCAGTGCTACTCCTTGGTTTCTTTGGACTCCCTTGGGTGATCCCTTCCAATTCGGATGACCCAATGAAGGAGAATCCTGACAGGTTGCCGACATTTCCAGCAAGTGGAGACGTTGAAGCCACGGAAACGGACATTGTGGAACCATTCTGGTTTTGGAGATTGTCCTGTTTAGCCAGGTTCCTTGCAGGACTTCTCTCTGGACCAGTGGATTTGGATGTTGAATCTTCATTGTTCTGGCTCTTGCTTGTTTTGTCCTCTTGACCATTCTGTTCTTGTTCCTTGATTTCCTCCTTGTACATCTCTTCCACCATCGGCTTCCATAGCCGAACTCGAGCATTTATGAACCAATTCGACACCTGAAGTATTAGCCAAAAAAATAAAAAAATAAAATCCTAGAAATAGACATGCCACAATTAGGACAAGAGTCGCAAGAAAATGCTATGGAGTCGCAGGATTTTAGCCGGTACCTGGCTCCTAGTAAGCCCTGTTTGTTTTGCAAGCATGTTTTTGTCTGAATCTTTCGGATAGCTGAAATGCAAATAAAGAAATCATCAGATACTCAATAGCTATTGGAAGGACCTTCCAAATTTATATTACTTACGGATGAAGAAAGTGTTCAAAGAGCCAAGCTCGAAGAACTGAAACCGATCTTTCTGGTAATCCTCTTTGGGGTCTCCAAGCATTGTGCTGGATCATTCCCAGCTGCTGAAGTGCTCGTTGTTGTCGAAGGTGATGATCGACAAACTTAAGCCTCGAGCCATCGATTTTGCCTCCTGGGTAATCTTCTTCGCCCAAACTCTTGTTTGCAGCTCGGATTCGACCCGTTATCGCATCTTTCAAACACCGAAACTGCTTCGATATGGTCTTTAATGCAAGTGATGTATATGTTTTAGCAGAACCAATTCCAGTTGCTTGCTCAAATGAGGAAATTACAATCTGCATCTGTTGATGATATCGCCTGTACCTTTGATCCACCTGGAAAGTAAAATCATGAAAAATGAACAACTCGTTATAAATGTTGTGCTTTAAGCATGGATTTCGGAAATCTAAAAGAACATTGAAATTCAATCTTGATAACCAGATTTCAAGGGTAAATTTCACTGATTAAAAGTCTAAAATCAAACTACAGCTTTCAAATTCAAGAAAAAATCGACAAACTTCATCGTCTTCTTCAAAGATTTTGACATCTAAAGAGATAAGACCTCAAAATTATTGAAGTTTCAATTGATGACTCAATCAAAGTAACCTTTATCCCCAGTGTTTTCAATGATTCTCTTCATTACTATTATTAAAATCATCCCACTCAGTTGATAAAGACTCAACTCAGTCTCCCTATATTTAGAACAATATTTTCCTTGAAAAATACAACTTTCCCAAGAAAATAAGAAGATTTCTTATACACTTTCAATTTCAAAAATCAAACCAAACCCACCAAAACACATACAGTAGACGATCTCTCTCTCTCTCTCTCTCTCTATCTATATATATATATATATATATATGATAAATATGTATATAGTTTCCATACCTCATCGAGCATGGTAATTAGCTTTGCTTTCTTCATCTGAATTTCCTGTCTCTCAGCCGTGGTCAGCTCGGCACCGCACTTCCCATTTGCCTCTCCACCACTAGAGCCATCTCCAGCCGCAGCGGACGATTGTCCAACAGCCTTACTGCTATTGCTATTATTTCCGCTACCCTTTTTAGCCAATTCGTTCTTCGTAATCCCGGTGCTGTTAACATTAACAACCTCATCGAGAAGCTCTTGAGCAGCCTTCAAGTATTTAGAGTTTAACAATACACTTTGTATACCCGACACCCCATTGTTGGTCACCCCGGAACCAGAAGAAGCCGAGCCGCCTGAAACTCGCCTGTCCTCCCCCGAAACTGCGTGAGCTTGCGATCCGTAACAGGGATGCTGTTGGGATGAAAGGCTCAAAGAGAGTCCCTGCTGAGCGCGTGGAGTTTCACGCGCTGCTCTTGAAGGGTCAATAGGGTTGTACAAGTTGTAAGGGATGCGTTGGACTAGGCCATGCAAGGGGGAGATTTCGTGGGAGACAGGGTCTTGGTTGGCGCTGGAGGTGGCAGCAGCAGGGAGCGGGATGCCGACGAATTGCTGCGTCAGAGGCGACGGAGCGTGCGGGGAGAGGGAGTTGGAGTTCAAGAAGACAAGGTTGTTTGGCGGTGGAGGAGGGGTATCCGAGTACTGAACATAGGCAGGGTTCATAAGTACGAGGGTTTGGAGACCATCAGCTCCTTGGATTTCAGGATTCCCATGAAAGTACGTCGCCATCGGACGTTGTTTATTATTTTATTATTATTATTATTATTATTATTATTTCTACGAGTTTTGCAAAACTCTAATGTTACTTTCTGTGCTTTCACTTCACTGAAAAAGGAAAGAAAAAAAGAAAGGACTAAATTAAAAAGCCATCCACAATATCAATCAAAAACATACAACACCAAAGCTGACACAAGTATTAAAACCTTATTTTTCACAGTGACTCCCGAGACTTTGAATCAACCCATTGGAGAAAGTGCTTGCTTGATGAATTGGTAGGAGAAAAAACTAGACAAAGATGTAGCTTTTAGAGTAATTAGCAGGGACGAATGGGAAATTGATGGGTATTTGGATGATGAAGTAGAACCTGGAAAAAAAAAATCATAAGTAAGAAAAGGAGTGATGACCCCACCCCACAAATTAAGTTCAAACACAAGTAATTGCGATTGGTTCAAGGTTTGAAAACAAGCCATGTTACTTGTCGTGTCTTCCTAGCACTTGTTCATACGATTTAGTGTTTGAAGACATAGGAATTGAAGAAGGAAGGAGCTCAAGAAGAGGGAAAGGAGAGGGAATATAGGAAAGAAAGCTATGGAGTTTATATAAAGATTGAGAGAGGGAGGGAATAGGACAGAGAATTGAAAAGAATTGGATTATAGTAATATTACAAGGTAATAATTTTGGTACCTGGTATGATGGTAATCTGAATGAACACGTGCTTCATGATAATCTTCACTGCAAAAGAATTAGAGAAAAACAAGGATTTTTTAGCTTTCAAAAAAGAAAAAACCCCATCAAGGAAAGCTAATATAATTAATTATAGCTAAAACACCATAAATTTTAGAGAAAGAGTGGAAATTATGATTTTTAGTTTTTAATCAATTCCCAGCTTCGCAATGGAGAAAGGAAAGAAAAGCTAGTTCTTTGTCAGACTCAAAATCTCTGCAACTTCCCCACTCAAAATGACAACAAAAGAAATAAAAAAGAGAGAGAGATGAGATTAAAAGAAGGCTGAGGAAAAAAGATAACCCATATTTATTCACTTCATTATCTACAGATTTATGACAATTTTTCTTCAATCTTTAATTCCCATATCTTTGCTTTTTTTTTAGTTTTTAGAGAAAAAAAAATACTTCTCTTTCAAAGAAAAACTAGGAAGATATATATATATATATATATGTAGAGTTAGAAGTAGTAAATTGAATTCAGTGAATTGTACACTTTTTTTTTTTTTTCCATTTTGGAGTTTTTTCTGCTTTAGACAGATTGGTGGAGATTTGTAATGGCCACGGCTGTTATCCTACACACATGAATGATTGATAAACTTGAAGCCTTCCCCTTCCCTTGTTTACCTTTATCTTTTTTATGGCTTTTTAGGCCAATAAATACCTTCAAATAGATCAAAACAATGGACCTTCTTTGATTTGACCCGCCCTTTTCAAATCACTTTGATGCATCCCAAGCCAAAGCAACTTTGATGATCAACCATAGGAACCAACTTTCCTTTTCTTTTTCTCCCTAAAAAAAATTATATATTTTATATATTATAAAAATTATAAAAATGAAAAAGATTAAAAAATATTTTAAAAAAAATATCGATACTCTGACTTACTATAAATTATTGGAATATTTTTTGTCAGAAGATTGCGATCAACTGAAAAACGAGAAAACGTCTCCTTCTATATCAATACTTAATTAAGAAGGAAAATTAAATAAAAAAATTAAATAAAAAAAATGAAGATATGAACAGAGAGGGTGGAGTGTCCTACTCCTCAGTTCAACATTAAATATCTCTTTATCTTTTTTTTCTTTTTATTGTTATTATTATTTTTTTCATAATTTTTGGGGTTTTTTTTTTTTTTTTTTTTTGTGGTTGGATGAAAGAGTTTGAAGATAAAGCAATTAAATTGCCAAGGATCACAGAACCAACCACCATAACACCTACTTTAATGCTTCAAATAAAAATTAAATACAAAATGAAATAAAAGTATTGGCACTATTGCAAATATATGTACATAACTTTAATTTCTATATATATATATATATATAGAAATTTAGAGAAAACCCTTTTCTTCTACATGAGAATTATGAATTTGAAACTCACATAAAAATTTGCAACCTACCCGAAAGTGAATAGTTTTTGATCTTTGGAACAAAACAAAAAGAGTGGGGTCTCAATCAAATGCAAGACAACTGTGTAGGGTCTACTTGAATTTTCCTTTTCACAACGAAACCCACAATTTGGAATAAGAAAATTAAAATTAAAATTTTAAATTTATTAAGTATTATTTTTAATTTAAATTTATTTAATTTAAATTATTATTTATTAATTAAAAAATTAAAATTTTTATTATTTATGAATAATAAATTTTAAATTTTAAATTAAATTAAATATAATTTAATTTGAATTTAAATAAAAAATGCAAATAATTTTTGAGCCCCTGTAAGCATACCTCTATCTGTAAGCGTCTATTAGCTACTTTCTGACTTTAAAGTTCTTTAACTCTCCAAATTTTTTACCTTTTTCTACATACTGTCTTCATCCTCCTAAGCAACCTTTTAGGTTTTCAAAAGGATTTCTGAAAACAAAAGAAACTAAAAAGCAATGGTCTACGGTAATAGCAATAGATTTAGTAAAAGGACAAGAAAAGTTGACCTTAAAGGGAGGAGAACATAGGAAAAAAGAATGAAAGCAAATAGGGGAGATCAGCTATTTTAATTAATTAACTCTCTTGAACAACAAAATCGACCTTTTCTCTTTCTTTTTCTGTATTTCTCCATTTGATGAGCCAAATTCTCAAGAAACTTTGCTATCAACATCAGTGACAATTATTAGTAGTAGCAAAATGAAAGTGAGCATTGACAGGCTTTTGAGGCTATGATGTTAATAGGACTAGTTTTTTTTTCCAACTATATTGACACATTTATTTAGGTTTTTATTTTATCTCGTTAGGTAAAATATATATTTAAGGGGATTTGAATCAACTGTCATTCTCATTCTTTTCTAGTATAAATGAAGCCCATGTACTTATAAGTTTTTTTTAAGATTTAATTAAAAAATTTAAATTTGATTTGACTATTATTGAACTTGAGCTATCAAAAAAAGTTATATTTTAATATTGTAATACTTGACTCAATAATTTATAAATTTAATTGAATTTTTTATTTTTTTTATTTGTATTAAAAAAATTTTATTTAAATTTTAGCTCGAGTATAAATAATCAAATTTAAAGTTGAAGATGAGAATCGAACTTATTTGATACTAGGTAAATAAGTTTTAATCGATTGAGCTTGCATAGTTTATTTTTATATCAAGCTTAAACGTTACAAATAAATCTTGATCAATTCGAAGTTTTCTACTATTTAAGCTTCGCTTAGGTCAATTACACCATTGCTCTCTTTGATCAAATCAAAATCATCAAGTCTTACTGTATACTTGGATAAACAATAATAAAGGAAAGTAAAGGAAAAGAAAAGAACAGAAGGAAGGTTGAGGAAGATAAAAGGAAGTATACATCTTTTGTTAAGATAACATTTTGACTTCGGTTTACTCTAAATTAAGATTTATAAAAATTAGATATTTTAAAGTAAAATAAGAGATACTCAACTATCTTCACTTTCTCTTAAGTAAAAAAAAAAAAAATTACCCAAACAAAGTAAAAAAAATTCCCTTTTTTATTTTACTTTACTTTCCCATCCCTTAACTTTATACTAAAATAACTTTTTGCCCTCAATTTACTTCAATTGGGATTTATAAAAATTAGACATTTTAAGATAAAACAAGGATACTCAACTCTCTTCACTTTTTCTTAAATAAAAAAAAATTATTCAAACAAAAAAAAAGAAATTCTTTTTTTATTGTACTTTACTTTTCCTTCCCTTAACCTGATTCAAACTTAGGGTTAATTTATTACAAAAAAAAAATCAATTAAAAAAACTAAAAGTTTGATCTAATTAATTCATGCACTATAATAAAGTATCCAATAAATTTTAAATTTTAAATATTAATATTTATAATTCAATTGAATAAGTTTTAATATTTATAAATTTTTTATTAAAATAATAGTTTTGACTTTTGATTGCTTGTCAGATTTAGATAATTTAAGTTTTGGGTTTCACTGCAAGTTAAAAAGCATTCCCTTACCCTGCCAAGCTGCCATACAAGGCAAAAAGCTCCAAACTCTCCCCGAAAGACTTACCCATGTGGTTCAGTCACTTCTTGAAAATCACCAAAAAGTTTAGACATCGATCCCCTTTCTTTTTAATGCGCTGCTTTTGATTCTTAAGTCTTTTTAGATTGAATTTTTTTTTTCTTTTGCTGGGTTGATGATGGTACCATCAAAAAGCAAAAAACACACGTCCTTTTTCCCTTCCAAAAATGCTTGGGTTTTTTTCCCTGGAAAAGTCTGGAGTCTGATCTCTTTCGTCGTGATTTTTGCTGCATGTCTTATTAATAATAATATTAATTAACATCCCATAATTTTTTGCTTCAGCCTTAACTCGCTATTAAATCCATTTACTTATACACTAAAAAAAAGACCCAAAATCTTTTTTCTTTTTCCAATTAATATTTAATTAATTAAATAATTAAGATTGGTTTTGTTTATAGATCACCGTGCTGCTGATATGTTCCCTTCGTGGAATCTATGGCTAGGCAAACATAAGCAAAAGGTTTATACATCACATTAAATTAAAAAAAAAAAAAAAACCCCCAAAATCTATGCTTTTCGTAATTGAATATGTGTTCTCTCTCTCTCTCTCTCTCTCTCTCTCTCTCTCTTTGGTGAATATATTTTATTAATTTCTTTTTTCTTCAGTAATAATGATTATGATGAAATATTGTACATAAAAGGTAGTATGAATTGGAATGTTCTTTGATTTATTTAATTAATTTTTGTCCTTTTTACTTCCACAATTACTCATTTAGTATTCATTTATTTCGTAAAAAGTAAATTCAGAAATTATTTTTGTACTTTTTAACATTTATTAATTAACAAAAAAATAATTTATAAATCAACAAAAAATTAGTTCATGTTGTCGCTAAAGGTATTTATGAGTCTGGTCGAATTTGGCCTGAACCTCAACTTGGGCTTAACATCAATTTTACTTGCCTAAGCTCAACTTTACGTGAAATATGAGTTTCAAATTTTATTTAAATTCACTCATATTTATAGATAGGTAATCCAAACTCATTTAAAAATGTCAATATTATTTTTTCTAATTTATATTTTAAAAAATATTTTTAAATTTAATCTTTATTAATTCAATATTTTTTTTATTAGATTTCAAAATATAAATAATTTAACGTATTTTTAATATTTACATTAATATATTATATATTTTTTTATGTAAAGAATATAATAAAATTTATATTATAAAATAGGTCAGAGTCAGATCAAGTTCAAACTTTTAATAATAAAAATAAAGGTTTAATTTTTTTTTTCTAAATAAAACTAATATTTTTTCAAATTTTTTTTTAAATCTAATATTATTATTCATATATATTTTTTAAATATTAAACAAATTTTTAAAATTAAACAAATACTCTAATCATAAAACACCTCTCATTGTTGTTGTTGTTTGCTTTTTCCTACCCGAAGTTCCAAAATTCTTTTGTGAAATAAAAAAGTCAAAAAGATAAGGAAAAACATCGAATAAAGCTAGAAGATTTCATTGACTAAAAAATAATTAATTGTGTTGAAGAAAGAAAAAGGAAAAAGGAAGTCGGTATATGGGATTTTTCAAGCAGAAAAAAAAATAATTGTGTACGAATCTCACGACTATAGAAGACTATATACCTATAGTTGCATCAATCATCAACACGATGATTGAACTATGTAGCAAAATATTAAATTATAATTTTATTTTTTATTATTATTTAAGATATATGTTCTAATATGAAAATTTTGGTGTTATAGAAGGAAAATAGGTAGCCAACTTTTCAATGTTTCGGATGGGGTCGGTCAACTGTTTCCTACCCGGACCCAAAAATAAATAAGCCTAATTTTGTAGTTTTTACATAATTCAACATCTCTATGTTGAAAAAGCTGAA
>JAQSVH010000001.1:1549317-1567077 GCA_029448705.1 Adansonia digitata | reverse complement strand
AAAAATAATAAATTATCTAACCCTACTTATAACATAAATTACAAAACCTCAAAATATCAAAATTGATTTCACGTAATTCCAACCCGCATATGACACTGCGGCAAAGCAGTTTAGCATAATGTCCGTTAAAATTTTTAATTATGACGTTTCTTCTTATTAATTTTGAAATTTAAAATCTCTAAGGAACTTTATAAAATAATAATCCAACTATCTCGCAGCAATAAACATGAATTAACATTTTTTTTTTTTAATATGAGTTTCTGTTCGGATTACATAGGAATGTGAAATAAATAATTAAATAAATAAATAAATGTATTTTGTGGGAGTTTGCGTGTAAGGATGGGATTAGATATTGACGTAAATTCTACGTAGTATCTCGTATCTTTCAACAACCGACAAAAATCCACCGTGTTGCAGCTCCTGTCTTAAATTTTTTTTTTTTTGGATGATGAGTTGGAAACTTTCCTCAATGACGGAACTTTCACGTATAATACACGGACAAATGAGAAGGGCGGTGACGTTGTCGTGTGGAAGAGGAGAGAGTGGAGCGCTATGCATGGAAGATATCTTTTACTCATAACTGGACAACAGCGTTAGCTATTTAAGTCACGGGAAATCATCAATGCAAAGGCAAATGATCCTCTTCCCAATTTAAAAAATAGTATTTTTTTTTATTTAAAACCAAAAATTATATTTTTTATTTATATATTTGGCTAACAATATATAAATATTATAAATATTATAATTTTAATACTATAAATAATATGTTAACAAATTTTAAAATCTACTATTAAGGTTAGTAGTAGCATACTCCTCAGCTTAGCCTTTTGACATTAACAATATTTAACTTATTACGTATAATAATAATTAATATTCTTTATTTTTGAAAATATTCAAATAGTGTCTCAAAATATTAAAATTACGTTTGGTTTATTAGAATAAAATAAAATTATAATTAAATAAAAATTTTGAAAGAATAAAATAGAATAGGAATAAAATAGTTATATGCAGCAATTTAATTAATTAAAATAGAACAGTATAGGATTTGAATCTTCTAAAGTAATTTTTTATTCTGCCTAAAATTAAAATAATCATTCAGTAGGAGAATGACTATTTAGTGATTTCGAGGAATAAAGTAATAATAAGCTATTCTTCAGAATAACTATTTTGCGAACTAAATAGCTGTATTACTAGAGCGCGTTGAAATATGGCTATAATAAAATTTCTATTACAGTGAGCTAAACATGCGGTAATTAACAAAATTCTTTAATTTTTACTAGTGTTTAGTTAATAAATTTAATATTTATAATAATATTATTATTATATTAAATACAAATAATTAATAATAATAGTAAAGATTGACTTTGATCTTAATTATTTGAATTGAAATTTAACATTCTACCAATAAATTATACTATGTTTACGGTTTTTCTTATTAATTATTACTATTTTTGTATGTTCTCTTGGAGCAAGCAATGGTAAAATGGGTTTCATCTCTTTAAATTCTACCTTTTTTTCTTTTTTTGCAATAAGCAATTCATATTATGTCCATTTACAATTAAACTCTATGCTAAACAAAATATTAAATTTCTTTTTATAATTTTTTTTTTGTGTATACAATAAAAGAAAATGAAAAGAGTTTAAACATTTGGATTTGGCCAAATAAATCAAAACCATTTACAGGGTCAAACTTCATTTAATTCGTGATTGCATCGACCATTATTTTTTTATGAATGAATAAAAAATTGAATCAATTATCGAATTGATAATCGAAGATTTATTGATTTAATTTTCGATTCAATTTTTTTATTCATGAATAAAAGGTGATGTATGAAAAAAAAAATTAAAATTTAACCAAATATCATGATGATTATGATGGGAATGTGCAATCTTACTTCATATGAAGTTACATGAAGGACCCAACATTTTTTTCCCCCATGAATGCAGTCCAAATCATATATGTGAAAATCAAAGATGTGAATTTATTTTAATTAAATCTTTGGTGACAGCGAAACCTTATCTTAAAACCATTTAAAACCCAAGTACTAAAAATAATGAATATTCGAAAGGTTTGAATGATTAATTTCAATTTCATGATCTCAAAATCTGAATATTTTTAAGAAATATAGTAATTGAGATTTTGTATAAAATGAAAATGATTCTTATTTACATAGTTTTCACACTTAAACATTAACAATAAAATCTTCAAGTTGTAAATTTTTTTTTTTTATATTCAAAGTTTTCAATAATTAAATTCTAACTGAAGTTATAAAAGTCTAGATTCGATCGACAGTCGATTGACTTGAAATTATATGTTTACAACAATTAAATAATTATTAAATTTATAAATGTTAATAATTTAATTTCTCTTGTGAAATCTAAGTTCTATACAGAATAACAGTCCTTTCCTTAAACCTAGCCAATAAAAACCTGAATAAATATTGAAACTATTGTATTCTTAATTATTTACACCTAATTTTTTTAAAAAAATGATTGTCTAATGTATTTGAGCTTTTCAATGTGGTTAAAAAGCCCCCTTTAAGATTTGATCAATTTAAAGTTCAAAGCACCTAATTTATATTGTAGATTAATGCGGTTGAACTTTGAACATAGCTGAGGTTAATGTAGGTCAAGACCCTCTAACCCTAGGTTGGCCTACATGCATGAAATTGGGATAATAAGGTTAAGATAAGATCAACAACATCATTCTAAAGTTCACAACAAAATTTTCAAAACACACTGCCGCCGGAGCACAATGGCTTTTCCAAATGTCACAATGAAGCCACATTATTCATGCTCTTGCACCCCAACAAAAGCGTATAGACCCCAAAGAAGAAAAATTGGTGCTTATCGGTTGGTTATCAGTGCCAGCTGCCACATATCTCAGTTGCAATCGTATGGTGTATGGTATATGTAGCAATGTCAATTTTACAGTGTGTATCTAAGGCTAAAAAAAAAAATTACTAGCGCAAAGCCAGCACGTGGCTCACATGGTGATGCCAATATTGCAATGCTCGTCTAAGATTAAGCTAGCACAAAGCCAATCGCGAGGGCATGGGAATTGCAGAGCGTGATGAAGTGTTAAGTGCATAATTGTAACATGCAGGACTTGAATCTCACATTAAAAAAAATATAATATATATAAACTTTGGTTCTCTCACCCTAATTGCCAAGTTTTGGTGTGGTTCTTGCAAGGTCCGCACCAAGCCAAGCCTTTAGCCATTCAAATGAAAAGATGCGTACAGTTAGGTTCACGTGGCTCACATGGTGATGCCAATATTGCAATGTTCGTCTAAGATTAAGCTAGCGCAAAGCCAATCGCATGGGCATAGAGATTGCAGAGCGTGATGAACTGTTAAGTGCGTAATTGTAACATACAGGACTTGAATCTCACATTAAAAAATATATAATTTATATAAATTTTGGTTCTCTCACCCTAATTACCAAGTTTTGGTGCGGTTCTTGCAAGGTCCGCATCAAGCCAACCCTTTAACCATTCAAATGAAAAGATGTGTATAGTTAGGTTCTTTTGCACCCTATTTAATTAGACCTAACAAGAGTTGCCAAGGCCTTTGAGTTTGTGCCATTAAATCATGTCTTAAAATGGTTGAAGCTATGGGTCCATTTAAAGGACCAATGAAAAACAATTATCACCTCGTCAACTAGCATTCTGTATCAAAATATCAACAAATCTCTATCCATATCTCTAAGTGTTGCAAAAGTCATCTCATAATTACAATTTTTCAAAAAAAATTCTTGAATTTTATTGATTTAGTGTTCGATTTTAGAAATTAAGAAAAAGAAAGAAGAAATAGCTATTTCACCGTACTTGATATTCCAATTTAAGACCCCATGAATGAGATACCTTATATACGTGTAAACAAGTTTCTTTTCGAAATATTGACTTGTAAGTTTAAAAACTTTTATTCTTTATTTGGAACGTGGCTTCTTTACATCCAAAAGACAATGAAAAAGTGGCCGGTTAGGCAGGCACTGTTTCCTGCGTATTGCTAGCATCAATAACACCAACAAATAAAAAAGGGCTTACCTAAGTATGCTTGTTGGATTCCGAACAAGGTTTTCTTTTTTGTTTTCCCCCTTAACGTTGAACCTACGGAAGACTCTAAGCTGTACGAGATTGAAATGGGATTTGTGAGTTTGTGACAATGAACATGTTTGATAAAACCTAAGGATAGCTCAATCACAAGGCTTTGTCTCAATGATAAGCATCAAAGATATATATATATATATATTTTACTTATAAAGAAGGTTGCAATTCAAGGAAAAGATAGAAGTTATAGAAGTTAAGGATTTGAACCTGAAAGCTTTTGAATATCATCTCTCAAGCATGTTTGATGAATCAATTAAACTAAACCTTAAGTTTAGTTTTGAAATCTTTCCGTTATAAGTAAGTCTTCTTGTTAAGTTTTGATCTATGAATTGTGTGGTTGAAATAATTACTTGATTTTTTCCCTTTGTTTTTTTACAAAAAGATCATAGTTTAGATATATAAAAAATAGTTACATACACTAGAATTAGAATCTAAAAATATCGGATGCCCCATCTTAAGGATAACAAATGAACCAAAAAAAGCCCCTTTTTTGCGTTTGTTTTTAATGTTTATAAGCATGTCAATGTATTATCATATTGTTTCATGGGCAGCTTCTCTGATCTGAAAAGGATAGAAAGGTTTGTGGACGCTTTAGTGCCTCAGAAAGTGTAGACAATTCTGTGTTCCCTGTAATTTGAGTTTGGGTTCACTATCAATGCCAGCCACGTATTTTTCAGTCAGTATCCCGTTATTCTTCCTTGCATTGTATACAATATTTGTACTTAACATATATGCAAATCTGTCATAAGTCACTTGTATATCTCTAGATTCTGTATGCATATAAGTCTTATGCAAATCTATCCCATTATATCTTTAATTTATTAAAAGTTGGAAATAGTAATGCTTATGACTTTCCTTAAAGCAAAGTTTCAAGATCCTTCCAATGAAACAATAGGATTTAATTGCTTAATAAAATTGAAAGGTTATGACCCAAGAAAAACTCAAGTAGGCAATGGACAAAATACCCATTTTGGTTGGCCCATTAATCAACTTGATAACTTTGAGAAACAAATGATAGAGACACATGGGCCCGAGCTTTTCCTTTTCCCATACTGTGTTTTCTTCTTGTCGTTGTTGTTGTTTCAAACATAAGATTCCCATATTTCTAAATTGGCATGTGCGGTGTCCTACATGTTCTTGTAGTTTCTTACTTTTTTTTCCCCCCACAAAGCATATTACATATGACTAATTAGGGCTCATGCTATATATACATCTCTATTGCAACTTGTATATTAAAACTGGTGTGCCATTGAAGTTCTACTTCCTTTCAATACTTTTTAATACATTTTTAATCATAATTTACAAATAAGATTAAAATTTTAAACTTATTAAATATTATTTTTAAAAGCGAGTGGATCAAGTGAATTAAACTGAGTTAGTTAAATCCTGTTTTTTTACTTCTGTTTTTGGATGGATCTTGGAATTTTTGCATTTGTTGAAGAATCAGTTTGACGTGGTTAAATGGGAACCACATGCTGATTATAAAGCAGTATACAGTATACTTTAGAGAACTACATTTTCTTATTCTCTTTACTTTGAAATACAGAATACTTCGACTGTTCACACTGAACCGCACGCCCAAAAGAGAGTTATTGCATTTGCCAGCGGTCTCGTCTTTCTTCATGAATTCTTGATTTCGTTTTACCTTTGTTTTTGTCCTTTTTTTTTTTTTGATAAGGGTGATGATGTTCCAAATTAGCCTGGTTAAAATGTCCATAACCACACTTTTCTTGCTTATTTATATAATGGTAAACTGTGAAAAATTTGATAAATTGCATGGAAACAGCACCTCATAAAAGTCCCCATTGGTTTTTGCTGTTAATTGTTATCTTCACTTAAATCAATAATCCAAATATGAGGAAATGAATAGTTAAAAAGGCAAAATTATATAATACTCTTATTTAACAATCCTAACCCTAACCAGCCGAGAATTAGCTCAAAGATATGCTGAAAGACTTCCGGAGGTTGCGGCTATTCATTCATACTGGTTGGTCTTTAACAAAGGTAGGAATTAACGCAATTTGCTATCGCATTAGTCTAATTGGCTAAACCACAGATCTAATTCACAAAAAATCAGACATATAGTCCTAAGTAAGGACCTACTTATCATGTAAAAATGAAAATACCCATAAATACATACACAATGACTAAAAAAGTTCAAAGTTGTAGAAGCTATATATCATTGTCAACATCATGAACCAAATGAAAAAAACAAGTTATGATTATAGTGCATTACGTGTAAAACTACACTAAAGGTGATTGATCCCAACAAAGACAACTACATTTACTACTGGCGAAAACAATAAAAAAAATTTGGGGCTTGGGGCAGTGGAAATGGCAATGAATTAGCACAATAACCTAATATCAGAGTTCAAATGCTTAAAAACAATATAAGAAGCCATCCGCTAGCTGCCAATCCCTGTCAATTCTAAGAACAATCGATTGATTAAAGACTAGCTTGTTGCATGATGCATCTACTCACATACTTGAAAGCATGCGCAGAGAGAATTTCATCAAGAAAGTAGTTCGAAATAGCTTCATGAGACACCAAGCTTATTACGTAAGAGAAAGGGGAAAAAAAATTAAACACTAACTCACTAAGATCAAGTGCTAAATTAAGTCCTAGAAAAATATAAGACCTACAGAACGAAAGATGAAGGAAAGTGGCAACGATTTTGTTACAAATATGATTAGTTACAATAAAGCATAATTTAATTTGACTGCACACAGATTGTCATCAGTATGGTATTTCAAATCTCTTCTAAAGAAACCAAGCTAAATTAAATACATCTGAGGTAGAACAATTTCTGTATACACAAAACTAAAAGCTAAAGGGACTTCCACAAAAGATAAAACCAAGAAAGCAGAAGATGAATTAAAACTGCCACCATTTTCTTACAGCTTGCGCTAACCTCTAAAACATAATTACTTATAACAGAGTATTGTACGGGTTTCCTATATTAAAAATATTTTGGCATCTATTTCTATCTATTAAAACAAGGGAGAAAAGCCATAAAACAAAATAAAAGCAAAACGTCTGGATATCTGTCCTCAGAAGCAGAAATATAGTTAAACTGAAGCAAAAGAGACCTTTAGACTAACAAATAACAAGCACGGTTAGTAGCTGCTACAGAGAGTGCATGACTATTATACATGGGATTGTCAATACAGTTTTTATATCTACTTACCAGCCATAGATAGGATTTTCCACCTGTGGAGGTAAGAGATGAAGGTCTTTACAATGTTGCTTGTCATAATTCCGTGTACCAGGTATTGCTCCAGTGCAAAGTCTAAGAAACTCATTCCCTGTGAGACAGTAGTGGGCAAATGCTAAACCCCCATCAACCATTTCCGAAAGACTTGGCATTGAAACGGATTTTGCAATTATTTTTCCATTTGATCTCACATTAGAAGCATTATTTTCATTATTCAAAACTCTGTCAAGCTCTGAATATTCTACAAATCTTTGGGTGGCAGCCTCCCATGACAGGTTGTATCTTTGCTCAGGCGTAAGAGGTTGAGGTTCATTTGCCAATGCCTCCTTTACTTTAGCAACAAAGTCTTCAGGTGTCTTGTAAGTCAGACAGTTGGGAAATGATCTGAAGAACTCATTTGAGGGATGGTCTGCACATACTACAAACTTTCCCATCGCAAGTGCCTCTGCAGTAGCTGTGCAGAGCACATCACTGACACTGGGGTTTATGAAGACTTTGTACCTTCAGGCAAAGAAGAGAATGTTAGAAGGTTAAAAATGAAGTAACAATACTTATGCAATGGTTATTTTTGCTCAAGGTTCCCTCTCAATATATTTTTTAGAGCACAATCATCATCTCAGCAAATGATCGAATAGCTTACCCATGAAGAGAATCATCTGCATGGTCCCTTCCTTTCAGAAAATTAAGATTCAAATTCAACCTCTTAGCAGTACTCTGAACTTCATGTGCATCCTCAGCATTTCCATACACATCTAACTTGAAACCATCAAGATCATTCTTGTGCTTTGCCAGTAAATCTATCAACTCTTTGTATCCTTTTGCCCAGACCATCTTGCCTAAGAAGTATGCTCCTTTAGAAAAGGCTTGCTGCCCAAGTTCCCTTTCTTCAGCCACTTTCTCCCCAATTTTCAAAAACTTTGGGTTTACTCCATGAACATTGCAAATCACAGACTTTGGAAGATCCTGAGTTGCAGCAGAAAGACGAAGAACCTGAAAGGTGGAAACAAACAACTTAGTTCACGCAATACAAAGAATATGACTCCTGAAGTTTAGCAATAAAACTTCAAAGCAACTGATTCAACGAGCAGAGGCGACCTATGATACAATTTAGAATGGAAAAACGATATTCAGATCCAGACAAGCATAAAACAAAATGGACACATACCTTATGGCAATACGCTCTGGTGACCCAATTGTTGATGTGTTTCACAAGAAAGGCTTGTAGAGCACCATTCTTCTCTCTCTTAATATATTCCAAGTAATTTGTGTGGACAATACCAACAACATGGTTGAATTTGTCAGTCCAGCGTTTACCGTGATGGTACCAGTTCAGATGTTCTGGTTCTTCCAAAATAGCAATGTCAGCATCTTTTGATGGGATAAACTGAGATGTATCTCCAGCAGGTATTATGCTTCGCCTTTCTTTTGAAAACTAGAAAACAATTAGCAAAAGATTCTCATTTAGTAAATATGTTTAGTGATTCAGAAGATGGAACATGATGTAATACATCAAAGGTTACCTTTCCCGGATAAAAGGAGATTTTAAAATCAGCCTTAAATCCAGTCCTTTCTTCAAGCCAGTTACGTATATAATTCTCCTGCTCCTCTGGTGAACTGAAAGTGAGATTGTTAGGATAAACAAGTTCTTGATCAGATCTGCAAAGCCAGGGAACCAAGAGGGTGACTTTTTGTTTTGCCGATTTTGCCAAGTATGCAGCCCGAAAAAGTGGATTTACTGCAGTTCCTGTCATCCATGGAAGGCTGGCAGTTGTAACAACGGCAACATGCCTTTTCCCATATGAGACGTCATGCTTCACGGTGTCTGTCCAAAAACCACCCTCATAACAATGCCCAGTACTTTGAAGAACGCTGGCTATCCTTAAATCCAGTTCATCATTTATCTTATCATTGTCGACAGTAGGGGGTTCTCCTGCAGCAAGGGAGTGCAAAACAAGTTGGTTCTTCCGTTTGCCACACAAGCTTTCAACTATCTTGTCACATAGATCTGAGAAATCAAATTTAAGAAACTTGTAAAAACCACTTGCAGTTAGATTCCCCATTCTTATACATTATGCAGATATATAGATGAGCAACAAAAGGGGGAAATATAGAATAAATAAATTGGCTTGTACTTTCATGGACATTAAATAATTTTTTCTCTTAACAGATGTAAATGGCGTGCAAATGACATCGGTTCTGACTGCATAAATGAGTAAATGATATCATACTAAAGAAAGTTACAACAAAAAGGGAGAATAGGAACTGTTATTGTTCAGTGGAGTTTTACTTTGCGAAGTATCTCAAGTTATTGAAATATTTGAAAGGTAGCATGGCCATAATTAAAAATGAAATCGAAATCCTTATTTCACTGTCACAGAAGGATGTTTAAAAATTTAAAAGCAGCATCCAGTAGGTCATTACTTCCCCAACAATCAACTGCCATAGAAGGTGGACAAAGGACTATTAATTATTCAGCTTAGCTACTCCGTGAAGAGAAACAACATAATGGATTATTCCAAGCATTGAAAATTCATGATTGTTCGAGAACAATGGTCATTCAAGGTGGTGGCCCCAATTTTATCCACGAGAAAAACAGTTGCCTAAATTGGTGAGTTGAAGCTTTCATAGAACATTTTACAGATTCCCAATAGACAGGGCATTAACTGAAATATAAGCTACAAAGGCCCTACAAAGGTTATCATAATGGAAAGCAGAAACAGGAGAACAGAACCCATCAAATGTCAGAAGATACCAAGAATAGATCAAACCAAAAGGTAATAAGGAATACAAAATTTCAAACTTGACGAACAAAATGCTATTCATCCCTGCACATTTTAAACAGAAAAATAAGAGAGATACAGCTACTTACCCCTTCTGACACCAAGTTGATCCAAAAAAGGCCCAGATTGCCTGACCAGATATGCTAGAAGTTCAGGTACATCCAGTGGGGGTACATCCTATATCGGACAGAAAAAAAAAATACAAAAAGCATTGAGCATTATGTAACTGCTATTTTACCTAGCTTAAAATCCATTCATGCCTGCGTATGCATACAATATCCACTAAAACCTAGGGCCTTGGTCAATTTCATTATCTCTATACAATTGGCCCTATCCTCCAATAGAGATATTTGTAATGAGATGATCAGAATGAAAGTGTTGCTAATGCTAGGGATTAGAAAATAGAAATAACAGGTAAAGCCTTAATTATCTCTAATAATTCCGGAACACACGTAGCAACTGCATTTTAGCATGATATGCCTAAGAAGATAACAAGAAAGGCTCAATCTAAAAGATTAAGAATAACATCTTCAATAGTCCTAGATCAATCTTGTATACTCTATCAACAAAGCAAGGGTTGCAACCACATTATGTATCAAATCAACCATAAAAATAATGCATATGGAACAAAGGTATACGGTTACAAAATCCAGAGATTATAAAATGTTTCTGTCAATTCAACTCATGTTAAATGTTTATTTTTAAAAGAAAAAAAGTGACCACAGAAATTGAGGTGATAGAAAGATTTATATTTGTTCAAAGCAAAAGAGTCATCAATCAGCAAAAGTTGCTTTTAGTTTGAAGCTTTTACATGGACTCAATATTTATGTTTTTGGTGCTTTTCCAGCTAGATAAGGCCCTGCTCAAATTCCCTAAGGTCAAAAGATGTTAAATCCCCTGCAAAATGCTGTCAACCTTAATCAACCCAAATAAATGGCTATTAAAGGATAAAAAAGAAGTAGCCTTAAAATAGAGAGGAATGTCCAAGATGTTGAGTTTAACTCAAACGTGGCTTCACCTATGAATATAAATATAAGAATAACAGGATCTACCAACCCCAACCCCAATAACCAAGAATCCAAATATATACAAGCATGCCAGTAGCTAAATAGACCCTACTTTTGTGTAGAAGCAACAGTCTAGTTATTTATTGCCCATCGTCTGAAAGGAGTATCAGTCTTAGATTCTTTAATGCAGAACTATTTTAGTTATAAAACTTTATGAATGGGTTTCATGCTTATTACCTAACCGGCATGCCATTGTTATGGACTTGGAAAATTAGTAAGCCATCAATTATGTGATACACAGTGATTCACCCATTACAAAAAGAAAAATAAAACTTCCACAAGCCCTTGATGATAAATAAGAAAATTATTTGCGTGAAACATATAAATGACATGACTACATCAAAGAATTGGAAATATGAAATAACACTAAAAGAAAGTAACAGTCCATAGGTTGAGAAGGGAACCTTTGACTCCGGAGGCTCCCTGCATAATGCTTTCTGCAAAATAAATAAATTGATCAAACAATTGCGTATTCAAAGATTGTTAATTTACAGTAATCAAGATGATAAAATCACAGAGTCTACAAACAATTTTTACAAGCTAAAACGTTCAACATCTAACTAAATACCGTCAATCTAAAGCTGCATGTTTGGCAACAAGTTATAACAATTACGGAATATTGTAGAATAAGCAAACTAAAATGCTTACACTTCAAGTTACACCACTTTTGCCGTCACAGGAAATTTTATTTTGGACAAAAAATATAATATTTTACAAGAATGTTTGTTTCAAGCTAGTAAGAGCAATAATTGATCCCCATAATAAGGAATTGAAGAAACATTTTGTTTTAATTACCCTGCCATGATTGATTGGTCAAAGGAAAAGGAACATTTTGTTTTAATTACCCTTATCATCATAAAATCATAGTATCCTAACTTTCCAAAAATACTTTGACCTAATTTCTCTTTTCAACAATGCCTAATCAGTAAGAGAATAGGGCTTCCGAATAGGGAAATTGGATCTGTTAAGATATTACTAATTCAAAAGTAAAAGAAGGATCAAATAACTAATAGCCAAGATAGTACCCACTTTTACAGGTTGATAAAAGGGTATGCTACAAGGAAGCAATAGAACTGAAGCAAGGAAACCAATTTTACTAGTCTTCAGATATGAATGCATGCTCTTTGCAATAGTAGTTCCTGCATCCATAGCCAAAGTATATGAACCTATTGATTAACACGACATTTTTAAAGCAGCCATTGTATAATCTTCTTGATACAGAACAAAAAAAGGTATGTCTGCATGTGCCATTGGATTCAGCCTTTAAAAGCCATAGCACATGTTTATTTTAGTGGTAACTTTAGCAGTTATAAAAGGCCTTATTGTCTAAATTTTATCACAATTTCATCTAATGCTTTTAAACATAAAAAATACATCTTCTTTCAAACCACCAATTCTGATTTAAATTACAACATTCAAGAAACGAAAAAGAAAATGAAACAAAAAAACAAAACCATTTATGTACCAGTAAACAGTGATGAGTTAGTCGCTCTTTTACGATGAATACAACATCACCAAGCATGTCAAACAAAAAAATTCCCTACTCACAGCCATGTATGAGATACAATCCAACCTTTCATTAGTAAGAGCATGACTCTTCCAAGCCACTTCAAATTTGATCTTATTAAAACATAAAAATTCAAGCATCTTAAAAACTCCAATGAACTTATGAGATTATCTAACAGTTTGGTCTAATTTAGAATATTCCGTATCCTATACACTTCAAGTTTCTAACTACACCGGGCACTTTGTATTCATCAAAATTCCCAATTTTCAAACAAAGTCCAAAAAGAGAATTCCGGAACTAAAATGCCCTGTATGAAGCATAAACCCAAAACAAATAATTGAATCTGATGGAAGTTATTGACATCGATTTGACTACTACCATCAATTTCATACCCTTCCAAAACTTAACATTAATCCCCAACTACTTGACACATCAATCATATATTTTGAAAGGAAAATCATGCCAAATAACAGGAAAAAAAAAATAGTCTCAACCATGAAAAAAAAGCAGAGGAAAAAAAAAGAGCTTACCAAACTGGACTTAACTTTCACCACAAACTCACTATTCTTAAACCCACCAAAAATTTCCACCGAAGAATTTTTCTTCTCAAATTCCCTTAGCCTTGTCTTCAACGCCCGTATTGGTTCCCAATCCCCGACTTCCTCTCGAAAACTCGGCTTCCTCCCTTTCCTAACCTTATTAAATTCAATAATTCCATACATATCCTCCTCTTCGGCCTCATCGAACTCCGCCACGATCGCGCTCCTTATCCTTGACAAGTCTATCCCTAACTTCGCCCTCGGGCCCCATTTCTCCATCACTCTCCTACTAATCTCTGGCGCGGAGTAAACCCTCCGAAACTCCGATATCTTAGGCTGCAACTTCTTCATGAAGTCGATTTCCGAGGATTGCCGAATCGCTGGCACCGAAAAAGTTGGAGTCGCGGAGTGTATTAAGTTCTCAATTTCCCTGTCAAAACTCGCCGCGAGATTCTTGAACTCTTTGGCTCGGTCTTTCATGAGTCGCAAATCCGCGTCGGCCGAGTCACGGACCTCTCTCCACCCTTTCGAGATGAACGAGAAAGCACTGGAATTCGACGTCGCCCCTGCCGCCGTAGTCTGAGTCCCCTTGTCCATGGCGCGAAAATTCAGCTAGGGTTTTCAATTTTCCGTTAACAGAGAAATTTTAATTATAATTTTCTTTTGGGACTTCTTCTAACTATTTTGAGGATTTCCAGTTGCGCAGGGGAGAAAAGTGGAGAGAGAGAGAGAGAGAGAGAGAGGGAGGCTTTAACGGCTAAGATTTTGCATTTTCGTGTTCTAGAACAAGAAGTTGGGAGTGCCAGCTGGCATGCCACGTAGGAATATTTGAGTGGTAATGAGATTTCCTTCCTGACCTGGTAGATGCCACGTGCAAATATGATGTGGCGTGTTTTGATTCGGTTGTGAGGATATTCTGTGGGGGAAGGAATTAAGGAATATGCTAGAGGAAGCCGGAAGGTTACGGTTTCCTTGCGGGAATGTGCTTGAAAACCAATAGTGATCTCGTAAACCTGGTCCATTCTGGTTGGCTAAGAGCCTAGACTTTAGCTTTCCTTCACTCTTCTCCATTGTTCAGCCTCGCCGGTTGCCATTTCATATGTATAGTGTGACTTCTCCATTTTTCTCACTTGAACACGCTTTTCTCCTTGGAAACTTTTGTTTTGAGTTTGAATGGAATCAGTCAAAACCATGACAAATGCAGAAATCAACCGTAACATACAACAATCTACCGGCCGACTAATTTTTACCTAAGCTACAACAAGAAGGACGAAGTCAACAAAGCACATGTCTAAATTTCATCAAAGAACTTAGAGGTCCAAGATTTTGTAAAAATAACTCCTTAATTGCTAGCAAAAGTGACCAAAAATAAAGAAAAAAAATAGTTTTTACAGTTGTGCTACGAGGAATGAGATTTAATTAAGCCCATGCTGTTAAAAATTAGCTCCTATGTGATGTAGTCTGCTATATTTTAAGAGATGTAAGGTTGCTTGCTCTAAAATGGTGGGAAAGTGGCTTTCATTGAAGTGGAGTATATGACTATAAACTTGGATGCAAGGAACCACAAGCTTTGTAAATAGAAGAATTCAACCAACGAAAACACACATCGAAGCCATCAAAATTAGCTCGTAGCTTTTTCTATTATCTTTATTTAATTATATTCGATTTGAAATTTAATAGTATTCGAATTAAGCTCATTAAACTTAAATCATTTTTTTAAACTAAAATCGTCCCAATTGATTAATAAGTACTATTTAATTTAATCTCAAACCATTGATTAACTTCAAAAGACAAACGTCGCTAAAATTAAACCGGTTAAAGACCTTTAATCCTAAACATCTATTTTAAAATAATTTATTTATAGTTTGAACGAAATTTGTTTTGAACATTTAATAATGCAACCTAAAACTTTTCACATTTTCATACTTAAAAAAATGAAAGTGGTCAAAACTTTTTTCCCAATAAGTGCAGAACATACTAAATTCTCCTTCTACAATCATCATATGTTTGCATGTAAAACGGCATAAAAAGTACAATAATTAAGCAATCTCCCTTTGAATAAAACCAAGATTGTCTTGTCTTTTATGATCCAAGAAAAAAGAAAAAAACAAATGTGGCAATGTCAATCCTTTACAGATGTGTGGTTTGAAATATTTATTTGAAGAGTTTTGTGGTTGTAGCCAAACAAAGAGAATTGGGTGTCCAAATGGTTTTAAGCCAAACTAAATTTTATCTTTCTACAAACAAATGCTTCAATCATCTTAATTTTCGTGTTGAAGGGAATTTTTTTAAAATTTTCAATATTTTTATAAATTAATTTTTTATTATTATTTCTTAAAATAAAATATTTGAAAGAATTTTTTTTTTGGTTAAATTTTGTCTTCAAAATCATTGACAATAAATGTTTATTGACAAAATTTTAGATTAAAAAAATAAAATTTAATTACACAATATAATCAAATAAAAGCGTAGTAACAATTTTATCTATAATCTCAAAATATACAATAAATATCAATAAAAATAAAGTATAATAATACATTTATAAATTTACCCTTTGTTAAGGAGAAAATAGATTTCTTCTATCTCCAGCCAGGCCATAAAAGTTAAAAAATAATGCAGACGTTTGGAATTATCCCTTGTCATTGACTAACACTAAAGTAAACTAATCATAAGATTCAAATAAAGAAACTTGAATACGAGACATCTCATTGATTAATTTATATATTTGTCTCAATTAGACATGACAGGACGAGTTTAAATTAGTTTATTCTTAAATAGAAAAGATTTTGTTATCGTGTCATTTTAAATTTATCTCATTTTTCAAGTTTGAAGTATTTCAAACTCCTAATTCAATCAATCTCATCATAATCAATTTTTAGATTGAATGTTGAGATTTTATGGATTTCTTATTGAATTAATATTGAATTTGAATTGTTATAAATTTGGGTTGTTTGGAATTTAAATTTTTTTAACTATTTTGAGTTTAAATTACCTCCAACTTAAAAGTTTAGTAATAAATGTATTCATATTATATTCGTATATTTTATCATATTATAATTATGTTTAAAATTTTTTTATATTTATAATAATTTTGATACATTATAATTCGTATTTTATAAATTTTAAAAATATATTTATGTCATGTTTTATTTTTTAACTTTAGACATATCATATTTATATAATTATATCAAATATTATAAAATATATCAATTTATAACATTTCGAGTTCTAAGTTTTCTAGATTTGAATCTTTGAACGTAGACCTCACAACATTCCAGTTCGAAGTTTTTCATATTTGAATCTTTGAACCTAGGCCTCATAGGGTTTTAATCTAAATACCAATCTAAACAATTTTTTGAGTAGGAGCAAACTTCACCGTCTCTAATTTCTATCACACTTTCGCTGTTTAGACTTTTGCGTAGCGGACAATTTCTTGGAAGGTAGCCCAACGGCCAGTGGCAACCTGATTCCCAAATCCCAGTCGTTTTTGTGGGCAGCTGCCGATGTGATCCCACCATTGTTTGTTGGTTTGTGCTTTCACCCCAGCAAATGTATACGTCATCATCCTTTGTTCCAACCATTTAAAGCATTCCACTTAACCAAGTTAGTCAATTATATTGAACATCACCTTGTCCTTGTTTGCTTATCCTTAGCTTCAAACGGCATGTTCGAATATCATTTTGAATCAAAATTTCAAAATTTGACTCAAGTTTTTAATAATATTATTATTATTATGATTATATATAAATATATGTAAATAAAATTTTCTTTAGAATATTGGTATGTTTTAACTTCCTTTTTGTCAGTTTAATTCATATTTGAATCTAAAAAATATAAATTAAATTAAATTTCATCACGTCGATTGAAACAGAAATCAACGATCTGTCGGCAACAATAACATATATTAAATCGAATTTTTATTAAACTAATCAATACCTGGTTAAACCAACTGAACATCAAACTAAAGCTGGTTTTAAATTTATTTGATTGTTTTATTATTAAAAATTACTTATGATTTGTATATCTGCTATTTAGATAGTCTTTGCTCATACCAGCAAAGGCTTTTATAGCCCTGATTTATAAATATAGAAAACATAATTTAGGTTCTCAAAAGGTGGACGCGTTTAGAATGCTTCTAACACCTTGAAATGAAATAAATAAGGGGAAAGTTGGCTTACTCAAGTCAACAGCCATGCAATCTGTTGGTATGACGCTGGATTTTGCCTTTCAATTATCAGGATTCAATCCTTGGTAGCTTGAACTACCAAAAAAGAAAACTCGGGAAACTCAAGATTGTAGCAAAGATACCCTTATGTTGTGTTGAATGATCCATTTGAAATGTCTTCAGTAAACCTCTTACAAAAGCAAAACTGCATTGATACAACCATCATTTTCTGGGTTATTTGTTACTTGAGCATATTCCCTGCAATCACCAAAATCAATACGAATAAAGCATTAGAATAATAATGAAAAAAACCCAAATACAGATTTGCTAATGCGTAATTGAATGACGGGACGGGACGATCTTTACCCCAAACAAC
>JAQSVH010000001.1:1525723-1537367 GCA_029448705.1 Adansonia digitata | reverse complement strand
TTGAATCTCACCCTACTCCTAAACAACTCTAGTTAATAGCATTAAGCCAAATGTATCCACCGACAAAGAAATTAAACTTTATCCACTTAGAAGTTAATTACCAACCAACAAAAGTTGGCTAATTAATATTATATGAAATTAATTTTAGGCTACAACTTGTTCTGTTTATTAGTGCTTTCGACGCAACCACTCTTCTTTACTTTTAACTTTCCTTTTAATCCAAAAAATAAAAATAAAAACTCTTAATTTAATGCAAATTTTTTATCTTTAATGATTTCATCACACATTATTTATATAGTTAATTGATTTTGAATTATGAAATGGAGAATTTAAGGAAAAAAAACTCTATGTATAAGTGAATTTGTATTACATGGACTCTAAACTCATTTATAAATCAAAAGATTTTCCATCGATATAATATATAAGATGATAATTCTAATTAAATTTCCAAAATGAACTCTTTTTTTTTAATTATCACTTTGGCTCTTTAATTAGTATCATTGGTTTATATTTTCTGACTCACTTACATTTTAATTTATTACGATTAATCTTTTAATCACATATATCGTTCATGCACAATTAAAAAGTTTGTTAAGTGGGCTTTTGCATCATTAATTAATATTCATTAAATTGAGAGTTAATTATTGTCCTCCTCTAATTAAGGCATCAATTATACACACATGGTTAGTGAATTTTTTATTTTTATTTTTCATCAATCCATGCCAAACTATAAATTTTTAGTAATGGTTCCAATAGATTTGTTTATGAGTTTATCAGATTTGAAAGTCAATTTTACCGTTTTAAATATATTAAACACTATTTTAATAATATTTATATATTTTTAATTAAATTTAAATAAAAATTTTTATTAATAAATAATAATTTAAACCAAATAAATAATCGATCTTTGGATAAATTTAAATACTTGCTATGATTTTTGATACTTGACCTTTTTTTTGGGCCTAAATAAGCTCCATTCATGTCTCCTTTTAATCTTAAAAATCTCTATCTTTCTATCGTAATAATTAACTTTTTAAAGTATTATTTAATAGGCTCTTAAAATATTATTTTTATCTAATTAAACAATTATAGTATTTTTTTAATTTAACCTATTTAAATAGAGTGATTTTATGAAAATTAAAAACTTAATTAACCAAAAATAATACTTTAAGAGCTCGATTGAGTACTATAATAAGATAAGATCTCATAAATTTAAGAAAGTGTGTATATATATATATATATATTAATTTTAACCTAATATATATTTAGATGTTCCTAAAAGAAATGCTTTGCAAAATAAACAAACTTTTGCTTCTCTCTTTAAACCACCCAAGTCTTTGACTTTTTTGTCTAGGGTTTGGTACTGAATCTTATATATACATACATATATTGAACAATAAAATAAATGAATTAACCCTTAAGTATCAATAGATTGATTAAAACCATAATTGAACAAGTAACGGTTTTATGTGTTATTTTTTTATAGAAAGGAAGATTAGATCTCAAACACAATGTTTTGAGGAGAGTGTACATTTACCTCCCATGAAATCAAATATTCAAATATTTTTTTTAATTAAACTAAGTCTATGTTAAGTTAAAAATACTACACATTTTGATATATACGTTGAAATATAGTTGTATATGATGAGATATAAATCAAAGAATAATTATTCTATACACAATGGTGGAATAAAAAAATTTTGTAAACGGAGTTTATAAATAACACATGTTCACTAAAATATATTTAAATAATAAATAATAAATAATAAATAAATGAGATACGTATTACTTTACTAATCTTACTTATAATTTTTTTATTTCGCTATTAGTGTTTAGGATAATTATTCTGAATAAAAAATATTGGATATGGAATAAGTAAAATAGTGAAGATGTATGTTACCTTAGTTAAAGTATTGGATATGAAATGTATTTAATACATATATGTTGATTTTTAAAAAAAAATTTATATATTTGAAAGGTCATAATCTGATATTTATATTTAAATATGTATCAAATATAGATATCAAACATAATAATTTTTTAAAAAAATAAAAAAATTAATGATCATAATTAAAGATTAGACATGAAATTCATGTATTCTTATCATATTCGTATATTTTGTAATATCATAATCGTGTTTAAGTTTTTCTACATTTATATCAACTTTGATACGTTTATAATTCGTATTAAATAGATTTTGAGAATATATTCGTATTGTATCATATTTTTTAACTTTATATATATTATATTCGTATAATCATATCAAATATTATTAAATCTATTAAAGATGACTATAAAATAAAAATTCATGATATGCCCCTCTTAATCAATAATAACATTTTTTTAAAAAAAATATTTTTTATTAATCAAATCAAATCAAATCAAACTTTATTTATATTTTCAACCAATTAACAGTTGGATCTTGTGATTTAGCCATTTTTTTTTTCTTTTCTCCTTTTTACTGTCCAAATCCAATCTCAACCTCGAGTCTTTCCTCTCAATATACTCTTACCTTTCAATTCATTTACTAATTGTCACAGATTGAACCACTGTGAATTTTATATTAGTATTTTATCTTCCAAAATTATTTCACCATGCAAAAAGTCAACAGATTAACAGCCTTTGAATCCAAAATTTTATGAACAATATCATATTTAAAAAAAAATTATAATTTAAGAACAAATATCAGAATTGATTAGATCCAGGAAAAAATGTGGGACGATCACATGATGCAATGAATTAGACTGAGTTGTCACTTTGGCCAAATATTATATCACTCCACTGTTCTGCATGTGTTGATACTGTGATGTGTTTAAATTATGACTCTGAAACAATATTTCCTTACATCAGTTGGCATCGTTGAAAATAAAAAATTTAAAAGCTATTAAACTCTTTTTTTCTTGTTCCCATGTATTTTAGATGTGATAGATTTCATCCCATAATTTTGTTTTGTATACGTAAATTTTGTGCTATAAACGAGTCGTAATCATTTTTTTATTTTATAAATTTATTCTTTTTAAGATTAAAATTCGAAAATTTTAAAATTTCGAGGGTTTTTAAAACATTGGAATATATATATATATATATATATTTAGTATCAAGTTTTACTTGTTTTTTTTCAATGTGCAGATGTAGTACACTCCTTAACAAAATCGTTTTATGAAATAGCGTTTTTCTTGCAACATTGTCACTTGGCGACGACACTCCGAACGGTGTTTACTCGCAACATGCGGCTGGCAAAAAGGAGTCATTTTATGAAAATTAGTGAGGTTGATCCTAAAATTAGACCTCTTTATGTTCAGTTTGTGTTAAATAGAGTTTGAGTAAGATTTTTGGTAATTCAAACTAGTTCAACTCAGCTTGAATTATTATCTTAAGTAATTAAAAAAATTATTTTTATTTAAATTTAATTATAAATATTAATATAAAATAATTTGTTAATATTATTTGGAATGATGGAATAAAATTTCAAAATGATTTCGACCTAATTCGACATGGATCTAAATAAGCCGATCAAGAACACCTTTACCTAGAATGATTGCATGGTTATTGAGTTTAATTTACTGGGGAGATATCCTAAAGACTAAAGATTATGGTTCCAAATTGTTAACCTTTACTTGCTGATCTAAGCATATTTCTTTTCTGCCAGGAACCCAACACAGAGAACAAATTCACAATTATTGTTTTAATAACCCAATTATTTAAAAAAAAAAAAAAAACCTTTTCTTCCCCAAGTATTGTGGTCATCTCATCTGCATTATTTTATTATCCATAAAAGAACTTGAATGGTAGCTTCTATGATGAACAAGCCAGCAGGGCTCACGGAAATCAAAGCAGCTGAGAAAATGGACTAGTCCACTGTCCACTCAAGAAAGAAAATGACCCACCAGCTTCATTGCTATTAAAAAACCAATCTGTTAAACCTAACTGTTTTAGTACTATATTAATTAATCAAACAAAACCAACAAAAATTAGAGGATTAGTGCTATTTTAATGGAAAAAAAATAACTAATGTTAAAAAAATTATATGAGGACCTGCATGTCACAACCTGTTCAAATGTCAGTGCTCCCCTTGTCATTTTACCGATATTGATGAAGCAAGGCAGATTGAAATGGAAAGTCTGGTATCGTGTGTGACAATTGAAAATCTGTTTTAACAGAATCTTGATGATGTAAATGTTTATATTTATAATGCTAATTCAGAAATGCAGCTTAAGGTATTCCAAGTTTAATTTCTTTTTTTTTTTTGAACTTAAATTCTTCAGTTTTGGTTCCATAATTTGTACTGCTTTTCATGTTAAAGATCTGGCCTTGTTGGTCTATAGCTCTTAAACCTTTTTTTTTCCTATGTTCTTTTGCTTGTTTTCAAGAATTCTTGGGTTTCTTCAGTGTCTCTCAGAATTCCTGGAATCTAAAATCTATTGTTTCTGAATTGTTTGATGCAAGATTTGAAGTGGGTATTTGAAGAAACCGCCATTGCTGCTCTAAATGAAGCTTCTTTGATAGTCGTTGGGGTGATTCCAGTCCAATGCAGCTCCAAAAATCTGCAATGAGGGACAAGTTTGCTTCAGTGCTTCTTTTTTCTCTTATTACAGTGGCTTTTAGCACCACCGACCCTGGGGACCTTGATGTTTTAATGCAATTCAGAGATGGACTTGAGAATCCTGAGCTCTTGAAGTGGCCTGAAAATGGTGGTGACCCTTGTGGTCCTCCAAGCTGGAACCACGTGTATTGCGATAACTTCCGGGTTACTCAGATCCAGGCTCAAGGCGTGGGCTTGAAAGGTACTTTGCCTCAGAACTTGAACAAGCTCTCCATGCTCAAGAACATTGGTCTCCAAAGAAATCAGTTGAGTGGAAAGTTGCCATCTTTTAGTGGCTTATCAAATTTGCAGTATGCTTATTTGGATTACAACAATTTTGATTCTATTCCAGCTGATTTCTTTGATGGTTTAGATAATTTGGAAGTGTTGGCATTGGATCACAACAATTTTAATGCTACTACTGGCTGGTCATTCCCCAAGGCTTTACAAAATTCTGCTCAATTGACTAACCTTTCTTGTATGAGTTGCAATTTGATTGGTTCATTGCCAGATTTTCTTGGTTCCATGCCTTCCTTGACAAACTTGAGGCTCTCAGATAACAATTTGTCCGGCGAAATTCCAAGGACTTTCAATGGCACTGCTCTGCAGATTCTTTGGCTGAATGATCAGCTTGGAGGGGGGATGACAGGTCCAATTGATTTAGTTGCAACAATGGAGTCCCTCACAGTTCTATGGCTCCATGGGAATCGGTTCACAGGAACGATTCCAGACAACATTGGTAACTTAACTCTCTTGAAGGATCTCAATCTTAATAAAAATAATCTTGTTGGTCTGATTCCTGATAGTTTGGCAAATATGAGATTGGACAGCTTAGATCTAAACAATAATCAGTTTATGGGTCCTATTCCAATGTTCAAAGCATCAAACGTCACATTTGCTTCAAATAAGTTTTGCCAAGCCAGTGAGGGGCTTCTTTGCTCCCTAGAAGTTATGGCACTTTTAGGGTTTCTAGGTGGGGTGAATTACCCTTCCAGGCTTGTTTCTTCCTGGTGTGATAATGAGCCTTGCAATTGGGTGGGAGTTGGATGCAATGGTGGCAAGGTTTCAATCATAGACTTGCCCCATTATAATCTATCTGGCACTTTAAGTCCATCAGTTGCAATGTTGGACTCCCTTTCTCAAATCAGGCTTCCGTATAACAATCTTAGTGGTTCGATTCCGAATAACTGGACTACCTTGAAATCTCTGGAAACTTTGGATCTCAGTGACAATAACTTATCTGGTCCATTCCCAAAATTTAGTAGCACTGTAAAGCTTGTATTAGATGGTAATCCTTTATTGAATGGAAATAAGAGAGCCCCTTCCACTGGGGCCAATGCACCATCTGAGAGTTTGGATTCTCCATCCAATAACTCATCGGCCTCATCAAAACGTTCAGGTTCTAGTCCCACTGATTCTTCAGCAAAATCAACCAAAACAAATGGTTTCAAAAGAAAAATATTTGTTTCGGTCGTTGCTCCAGTTGCAAGTTTTGCAGTTCTCGCCTTTCTGGTCATTCCTCTATCTATCTACTGTTGTAAGAAGCAAAAAGACAGTACGCTGGCTTCTTCTCTGGTAATTCACCCAAGGGATCTCTCTGATTCAGACAATGTGCTTAAGGTTGTTGTTGCCGCTAACACCAATGGAAGCACTTCTACACTAGCTGGGAGTGGCTCTGCAAGCAGAAATAGTAGCAGCATTGGGGAGCCCCATGTCATTGAAGCTGGAAATTTGGTCATATCAGTTCAAGTTCTTCGAAACGTGACGAAGAATTTTGCACCAGAAAATGAACTTGGCCGTGGTGGCTTTGGTGTTGTTTACAAAGGGGAACTAGACGATGGAACACAAATTGCAGTCAAAAGAATGGAGGCTGGTGTGATTACAAGCAAGGCCTTGGATGAATTCCAGGCTGAAATTGCAGTTCTTTCGAAGGTCCGACACCGCCATTTGGTATCCCTTTTGGGTTATTCCATTGAAGGCAGTGAGAGAATTCTTGTTTATGAATATATGTCTCAAGGAGCTCTTAGTAAGCATCTTTTCCACTGGAAGAGCCTGAAATTGGAGCCTCTATCTTGGAAGAGGCGGCTAAATATTGCCTTGGATGTAGCCAGAGGAATGGAATATCTTCACTCTCTGGCTCACCAAAGCTTCATACATAGAGATCTTAAGTCTTCAAATATTCTACTTGGTGATGATTTCAGAGCAAAAGTTTCCGATTTCGGTTTGGTCAAACTTGCTCCTGATGGGGAGAAATCTGTCGTAACGCGGCTTGCCGGGACTTTTGGTTACTTAGCACCAGAATATGCAGGTAAGAAACTCATCAAAGGTTTTCCAATCATTTGCAATGAGATTATACTAGATAGACATGATAAATTTTTTCAATGAAGTAGTTAATTTGTTTAAACTTTTAACTGTTCTAAACTTTGTTTCTATCCATAGCTTTAGTTCCCCCCTTGGAGATACTAGGGTTTCTTGCATGTAGTATATGTTAGTAGTAAGCTGCTCTAGAGAATTGTAAGTTAGTGTGGTCAAGTTCTTGGACATTTGGAAGCATATATATCATATATTTTCACTTCTGAATCTGCTCTTTGGCGGGCCAAAATGGATCATAGCTATTTTACTCAGACTTGGGTCTTGAGTGTAGGATAAGAGTATGTGTCTGACATTGTTCAATGTTTTAAAGGTTTTTTTTTTTCTTGCATTTGGAAAGTCCATGCATGAAGGGTTATCTCCTCATACCTATGTCCGAAAATGCATTATATATGAATACTTAGAAAAATGAAAGTTGGAGCAAAATAAATCAGAGTTTCATCTAAGCGCCACATTGCAGTTTGAGTTAGAAACTTTCACAATGACCGAAGTTTTCATTTTGTAAAATTTTTTACTGATCAAAATATAAAAGAAAGTTCAAATCTTCGGCATTGCCTTTCAGTTGACATTTGGAAAATACATTTGCTGATGTATAATCTCAACCGAAGAAACTTATTAGCCCTTGGAAACAAAGCACCTGAACTTACTAGCAAGAAGAAATTTTATTTGCGTTTAAGCAGTAAACTGCCTTCCGGTAGACCAATATTACTCGGATTTGAGAGTCTGACCCTCGTTCTTGATGTCGTTTTGTTTTCAAATCGGCTCTAATTTCATGTGCCAATCAATTCAGTGACAGGAAAAATCACGACCAAGGCTGATGTCTTTAGTTTTGGAGTGGTACTAATGGAACTTCTGACTGGATTGATGGCACTCGATGAGGACAGGCCTGAAGAGACCCGGTACTTAGCTGCTTGGTTCTGGCATATCAAATCAGACAAGGAGAAACTGAGGCCCGCCATTGACCCAGCTCTTGAGGTAAAAGATGAAACTTTCGACAATATCTCCATCATTGCTGAACTTGCTGGACATTGCACTGCTAGGGAACCCAGCCAACGGCCGGACATGGGCCATGCTGTGAATGTATTGGCTCCACTTGTTGAAAAATGGAAACCACTGGATGATGATAATGATGACTATTGTGGCATTGATTACAGCCTTCCCCTTAACCAAATGGTGAAAGGTTGGCAGGAAGCTGAAGGGCAGGACTTTAGTTACATGGACCTTGAAGACAGCAAAGGTAGTATCCCAGCTAGGCCTACTGGTTTTGCAGAGTCATTCACTTCTGCTGATGGTCGATGAAATGCTACGTTATTCAGACTCAAAGTGACAAATATGGGTATTTTCAATTTTTCATTGTCATGTATTGGGACGATCATATCTTTACACCCATATCCGGTATGTGTTAAACACGAGTACTTAAAAAAAAAAAAAAGAATCAGAGTGACATGGATAAAAAAGAGGCACTTCGTTGTGTTTCTTTTTAATATCTTTTTCATTTGGTAGTTGTAAATAGCAGCTTGTGTTCTATATATTTGAGAATTCAATGTCAATATATAATTTTTGTTAATTGTGGATTTCTTTATTTTTAAATTATAGTCCAATGTCTTGGGTTTTAATTTTCAGTTGTAATATTTTCCTGCTTATGATGATGATGATGTAGACAAACACCAATGGTGAATGAGAACTATTTACTGGCCCGCCCTTGCATTCGTTCTTTGTTTCTTAAGCTCCTTGTCTTCAAAACCCATAAGAATTTAGTCATGGAGCTTGATCTCTTACTCTCTAGTCGCAAAGGCAGTCGATAGGGCAGATAGCCAACATTGGTGAAAATCATTCTTTAGAGTTTAGAGTTACCTGGCTCTGAAGTGGATGTTTCTATATGAGTATACGAGATTTTTTTATATATATATTTATAAGAATAGTGAAATAGACCGTCAGGCTAGTCTAAGCTTAAGTGAGAGATATAAAAAATTTAGACCGTAACTTAGCTAGATCCGGTCATGCACAATTGCTCATGCTACATGTTAGGAGATTTAAATGTTTCGATGAGAAAAACAATTTTATGAGATAACCCCCCGTGGCTATGCTATTGGAAACCTGACAGTGAGTTGTCATGACCTACTAAAGTTTGATATGCTGTATAACTAAAGCCAACTTTGTGCATTTTTTTTTTTTTTAACAAAGAAAGTCCCAGTTTAAGAATAAGAAAAAGAGCTTTAGATGTTGATATTTAAATTTTAAAATTATTAAATATTATCTTAAAGATGATTATGTAAACTAATTAAGTTAAACTTTTAATCAAAATCAAATTAGTTTTGCAATACCGTAAAACATTTATGATAGGGTTGAAAAAAATGGAATAAATGAAAAATTGATTTGAATCGTATTTGGTTTCAATTTAATTTTTATTGAATTTTATTTCATTTTGATTCAAATAGTAATAAACTTATTAAATTCAATTCAATTTATGGTTCACAAGTTTGCAATTATTTGAATTGAATTGAATTATATTTTTTATTAATTTTTTAATTAATTTTACTATTATGATATAAAATAAATATTTTATTAATGGAAAAAATTTAAAATATTATAAAATAATATTTTTAAATTAAAAAAATCAATGAACTTAACCAATGAAATTCAATTTAAGTCTATTCGTTTAGAAATTTATTCTATTTTAATTAAATTTAAAAAATTAAAATATTAAGTATTAACTTCAAATGTTATCCCAAATCGAACCCAACTTTTATTACCTACGTTTTTATTTTTCTGGGTTTGATTATTATCTGATGCTCTTTTTGTCCACTGTCAAATGAAGCAAGTACTTAGTGGGACATGTCGATATCATTTTATTTCTGTGAGGTTGCAAATTATTATGGAAAATCCATCATATCCTTTTAACACCGTCTGAAGCCAACACCGGATTCAAGCAAAGTGGACCCATAAAAGAAAGGCGTAAACAAAAACATTATGCAGGCTTGGCTGAATTCAATCAAATATCATGTTTTGGCTATTCCCTCTGGCACTGGCACCACCATCCATAGATGAATAAGTTACTACCAAGTTTCCGCTTAAGAAGGAGAAAGTGGAGGTGCAGATGCAGTTTATAAGCATTTGCATCTGCATGGTATAAGTTGCTTGTTAGAAAGGCTGCTTGTTATTGTCAATGTGTGAAGTTGGACTCCATTATTAGTAATACCGGGAAAACATCCAACACTAACATCACATTATATGTGTGGGTTTACCCTACTTTCCAATCATAGATTTGCACTGCTCCCTCCACACACATGCTTGCCTCAGCTTGGCCGGCCCCTTTCTCTGTCATTTGTAGACGGCTTTGCCAACTCAACTCCCTTATCATTCCATTGAATTTATTGATAGACGAAGACAACATAAATAATAATACTAGTACTTTTCTTCAGGTAAAACGAAGTGCACTGGATAATACATAGATTATTTATATCATATTATAATCATATTTTAAAAATATTTTATATTAACATTAATAATTTATATTTATGTAAATTTTAAATTATTTTTTATATTATATTTTTTTTCCTAACATATTCATATCTATCATGTAATTATGTTATGTCTAATATCACACACCTTGCCTTCAAATATGAATCAAACTCCTAATAATGGTGTAGGGCACTTTGAAGTAAAATCATTCTCAATCAATTATTGGTGTCCGACCCATTAGTATGAAAATATAATCTTAAAATATATATAAAAAATTAAAAAATTTAATATATCCGTATCAAATAGATACTCATACTAACATGTCTCCAATCTAGATAACATAGATGATGCCAATGATAAAAACTTCTAAAAGTTACAAACCAGTAAATTTACGCTTCGATAACCTTTTATTTGCGACAACTTTTTACATCAGACTATTACACTACATGACTGAAAATGAAGGATTTTAAGCAAAAACTGTTATTCGTCAGAAAGATTAGAACAGCCAGAGGACTGCATGATACAAAGAACACAAAACTTTCTGGAGTTCATTAGCCCAAGAGAGATTGAAGAATGAAAGAAAAATTAAATGTACAAGCAGACAATTTGGAGATGAGAAATGCACATTTTCTCACACATCGTCTAAAAATTTCATTCAATTGCCTACAATAGGTAAATTTGGCAACCTTGTTTGGTCACCAGTATCAATTTCAATCTTTCTATTTCCTAGCTTAGCTAAAATATCATGGCGGACAAAAATTAGAATGAACTATGCGTCACCTGAGAAGCAATCAATATGATAAGCCTCAGAGGGATTAGAACTTTGGTCTAATGTTGAGGAAATAGCTTGAGTCGACGAAATTTTTGAAGTAGAAAAAGTTCGATATGGACGATGGACAGGAGGTAAGACCAAACCTGATTGCCTGTCCATTGCCAGTAGCCGTCCACATTTACTGTAGCAATAGGTTCAACATTTTATAACTAGAAAACACAACAAGCTAAAGAAATTACTAGAAAAAGATGAAAGGGAAAGAAATCATACTTGCAGACTTTGGTAAATAAAGTTTGATAGCTGCACATCCAGTTCTACAAAAACAAAAGCATTACTACATCATAAGCATGAAATGGGTGTCTAAAAATTGAATAACAATTAGAAATTGTTACAGAGACCATACCAAAAGAGAATGCAATGCTGTTTCATTTCTGATTCCGAGAAAATACTGGAGGGCA
>JAQSVH010000001.1:1498889-1515483 GCA_029448705.1 Adansonia digitata | reverse complement strand
TCAAATGAAACTCTGCTCATCATGTTGTGTTGATTCTAATTGTCACATGTCTTTGCATTTATGCAGTGTATTCCAGAAAATGTTATTGTACATGGCGTTATTATCTTCTACCATGCTTTTTCTTGTTTGATAGGAGTAACAAGCTTCTCAAGCTTGTCTTGAATGTGATTGCCTCATTTTTTAACCGACAGTAGTTTGTCGCTTGCATCTTATTACCTTCTACTATGCTTTTTCTTGTTTGATAGGAGTAACATGCTTCCGAAGCTTGTCTTGAATGTGATTGGCTCATTTTTAACTGACAGTAGTTTGTTACTTGCATCTCATACTTCTAGCAAATATGCCACTGACAGTTTAAGTCGCTTAAGTGCAACTGTCTCTCTTCTTCTATTAATGCACAAGGATGTTAAAGTTCAGAAAATTATTTCTTTATTCAGAACAGAGATTGGCTGTATTTTGCGAAGCATAGCTTATTTACAGTTATGATTTTGCAGCATGCATTTTTGTGCTGAAAAGATTTTTCTTTTTTATAAGTGGATCTGGGTATATTATGACTCTTTTGTGCCTTAATCACGATTCAAAATTCAAAAGTTTCTAGGGCGAATTCCTTTAAATATTTAGGCCTTCTCCTATGTGTCTATTACTTATTCCTGTGCCCAGAACTTCGGTTGTTGATTTGTCAAGTCTATTGCTCGGTTTGTCTGTACATGCATATGATTTTCTGCCAAAATCCCATTTTAGAAGGCCTTTGGTGTGGATTTTTAGTCTGCAATGCGCATCTAGTCCTGAGGCATGCCCTTTTTCCCCTGATTCAGCAATGTAATTAAGATATTACAACTTCTTTTCCTCTCTGGTTTTGATTCCAATTTGATCTTTCTGTTTGATTTTTGCTGGATTTTATATTTATTACCTGTTGACAGCATACGATTTTGAAATTTCTAAACATATTGGTCTTCAGAAGTCAAGATGATCCTCGAAGAAAGGCACAGATTTCAATGTTCATTTGAACAATTAAAGGTTGTTGCTAGTAAATCACCAGTTGCCTGATGATCCAGTGAACTTTCGTATGGTGAGTTTCTTTTATTTTATTTAATTTTTTGTTCAACATCGAGTTTCTTAACTGAGCAATCTTCGACTTTAGCATGTTGCCGTTTATTATCCTTGTCCTTCTATGGCAAAAATTAGTTGGGTAATCCATTCTATATTCAATTCAATGCATTTGGTGTCCATTCATGTTTGTCAAGCAATACAAGGGGAAATATATATGAATAACATGATGGAAAGCTTAAACAAGAGTATGAAGGGTACCTAAGATTAACTCCATATGTTTGAAGTTCACATTGATGATGCTTCCTTCAGCTTCTCAGTGCAATCTTCATTCGCTGAGTGGTCTGTTATTTCTTCAATTACGTTCGTTCTTCTGTTTCGAGTCCCTTTTAACCGGTACTTTATGAATTTTTTAGATGCTTGTCCACTGCTGTGTAAAGCATATTGCATTATTATTGCATTTTTACTCCTGTGTCACTAGAAGGCCAAGGAATTTGTCTTACATTTTCGTATTCTGTTTCTTTGTAGCGAAACTCATTTTTATCCCTTTGAGGATGGAGGATGGATTTCGAGTAACAGCTCCTTGAAACGGCGAACGACATATTTAAAAGCTGCCAACCATGAGAACAATTTATGGAAATGAATGAAAGTCAAATTTTCGGAGGGAACATGGACTAAAATGTTGATTCAGGTACTTGACTTTGATAATGGCAGCACTTGGTAGCCCTTTCTCTAATTTTGGCCAAGGCAGTTCGGTGTTTGGGAGGGAAATAGAAGGCAGAAGTTCTGTTTTTGCACTTGTTCATTGCGAAGCTGGAAGATCCATGGAACCGCTTCATGGTTCAATAAGTACACAGGTCGAGTCTACTTAGATAATTCGTATATTCATAGCATGTCCATGTTATTTATCTCGACTTTCTTCTTTAAAGGGTTGTTGGATTGTTGCTTATTCTTTGATTCCGACTTGTAGAATTTTTTTTTTCTCATGCTTTCTTGGATAGCAATCAATTCCTGCTTTTACTGAAGAAATGATCCAGGAGTGTCAAAAAAATAGTATTTTTAATCTATAGCTGATATAATTGAATAATTCCTATAAAACTTTCTTTAAAAACTGTATTTAAGAAATAGAAAGAAATTGTAAGATTCAAAAGTTTCAAACTCTAAACAAAATTATAACTACCAATAAAAGTCTCATAAATTTTTAATGTTTTCCAGTGACACCAAAGCTGCTTTGAGCCTTTTTTATTTTTTATTTTTTTGGTCGAAAACATCGGAATTCCTTGAACAAAAAAGACTTGACTTGTACAACGCAGGCTTGCAATTCCAACAATATAGTTCCTAAGATACAAAATACCATATCTACCAGACAATACGGCGAGTTTAGTACAATCCGGGCAAATCTGGCTTTTAGTTCATTACTTTCCAATACATTTATAATCATTATTTTTAAGTATAATTTTCAAAATTCATTAGTGAATCTTAAATGTGAACAGTAATAATGAATGTATTAAAAAATAACAGACACATGATAATAATAATAATAATGGATTGGATCTTAATTCATCAAGCATCTGAAATCTTCGAAAAGAAGACCAAGTTGAGTGTCTCTGAACTCTTGAAAATATTAGCATTTTCAACATAGCCTTTCAAGTTTTCATTTGCAAAACAGTATTTAGCATTTTCAACTATATATGAATCGGACGTTAAAGCTAATCCTAGCCTTTCAAATATGTCGAAAATCCATAATCTTCCAAAACGTTTTATTAGGTACCAACTCAAATCCTATTTCCGAGAGTAAATGCAATAGCATAAGACAATGAACATGAATCTTGAATATCCTAAACCATAATTAGAAACAAAAACAAAATGGTACCCACTCAAGCAAAAGTTAACTCGGTCGAGAGGGACAGAGAGACGGATTAACAACTGCCGGTGAACTAATAAATCTTGTTCCATTACATAAGAAACTTTGGTCTGATCGCATCAGCTCGATCACAAAAAGTTTCTGATATTATTTCGACATTCTCAACCCACCCCCAATCCCAAAAACAAGGCAAAAAATTATGATACCTGACCCCGCAGAAAAGTTCAACTCCTTTTAGTTTGCTTGTGTATTTTCCGTCCATTAGCTTCATTCTAGGTAGAACTCCTTTTAGTTTGCTTACGTATTTTTATTCCATTAGGTTCATTCTTGGTTGAATGCTCTTCATCTGCATCCAGTGACAAGTAGGGCCTGAATACTTTAAGAACTTGTTCATAGACCGGCTTCTTGAAATCCACAGCCTGCTCAAAAGAAAAACAAAAAGTTTCGAGCATTAGCCAGAGATAGTACCGGATCTCCAATATAAACCCTTCAATAAAGGAACGGGTAGTAAGAGCTACTTACAAGCTCGACAACTTGTTCTGGTAATCTCCACGACCACTCTTTAAACTCTGGCTTCTCAGAACCGTCACCTAAAAGATTGATTTCTTCTTCATTTCCAGTGAACTTAAAAAGAAACCTGTCTCAGGGGCAACAGAGGAAGTCAAATACAAAGCATGCATTTTGTCCGATTTAAAATTTTGGAAGCTTACCGGACAAAAGTCACAAAAAGCTTGGATTTTTAAAAGAATGATTAAGCAACTCCACCAAAAAAAAAAAAAAAAAATTCACAGTAGAAGCTGAACCGTGCTAACAGCAAATTAAAGGAATCATAACAGCAAGGTGTACCTTTAATGTGTCTTATGCATAAGAAGCATATGTTTTGATTTACAAGCAAAGGTGACCGATATGAAAAAAAGCCGGCTGAAAGGCAGACAAAGGCCATCATAACCAAGCTATGGCACATAGCACCCGAAAGGTAATGAAAAATACCCAAAATGGGACACCGAAACACACTTGTATTGATATGTACTATACCAAAAGAAAAAAAACGATACATTCACCGGTACAATACCGACTACTTTGATTCTAACTATAATCGTTGGATGAGACAAAGCACCTATCTTACAGTAATAATTCACACACAAAGAGGGAAAGCAAACATTAGGCAGAACTATAATATGAGCAATCAAAGTGAACCAAAAAATTGTAGTTGATGTAGCACCGATGATCTTCAATACGTCAGACGTATTTAGATGTGTACATTACAGTCTTTACCACTTCTGCGCTTGACCCTTATAATTCGTCCCCCATCTACGATTAAGCTTATTTTTCACTTTAATCGGAAAATCATAAGTCAGCCAATAAGGTGCCTGTACATTGAATGTCTAAAATCAGTTCAATAACTTTCAACAGAATAATTGTTTCATTGTTTGAGATGTGATATAGCATAGATTTATTTAAAAGCAAATCATCTTGAAACATGCCTCTGCAAGAAATTCAGCTGATGTAACACCGGTTTCTTCTCTCAGTTCCCTCATGGCTGCTTTTCTTAGATCTTCACCATTATTAGCACCACCCTGCACAATGCAAACTAGAGACAATAGGTATATGAAACATGATGAAGTCTATCAGATTCGAAGGTTTAGAAGGCAAGTGACTTAAAACGGTCATATTGTTGAACCCCAACTGCCAGGGTGAGAAGTACAGCAAAAATATCCACATGCATCATATCCCTACACAAGCCTTAAGATGAACTACAATGTTATCTTTTCGACCATATTCATCGAAGATTGCATTTCCACCTAAACATAACTCCATTAAACAAAATTTCACCAATCTTATTATGACTAGGGTCGACAGTGTGCCACAGGACAATTTCATCGAAATGCCTAGAACCATGCTGAGATTCTCTAACCTCAAACTTACTGCCAATATAAGGGACACACCGACATGGTCACAGAAAAAAGAAGCATTTGCACTCAGCTCCAAAGGGGAATCTATTACTGCAAGTAATTGAAACCAAAAGACTACTGTCGTGTTTCTCTGCCCTAAAATTCAACGATTTCACAGTTAATCACCGGACAATTGCAGACTCTTTGCTTAAGCTTAGCAGAAACAATTACAAAAGGATTTAACAATTTCTATTTTACCATCCTAAAATGAAAACAAATTCAACAATTCAGGAACTAACTTCAACTTTGCCCCTCAGAATCCAATTGGAAAGTGATGAACAAAAATCAGGAAAAAAGAAGAAAAAGAATCCAAAAAAAAAAAAAATCCAACCAATAGAATCCTATCCAACAAGATAAACCCAGAAATTCTAAAAAGCAAAATACCTGAGGCATTTGCCAGGTGTTTGGAATATATATCCTCGAAGCTGTAAATATCTAAAAACAATATATATATATATATATATACAAAAAAATTAAAAACATCAAACTGAAATTTAAAAAAAAAAAAAAGAGAAAAATTAAACAAGAAAGGGGAGACCTTTTTAGAAGGATTTACGAGACAAATTCCTACATTTTTCCTATATCCGTCAGGAGGACCTTCAATGGATAAGCAAGCCCAGATATTATTGGTCAACGGTAATTTGTTGAGCAGACGATAGTACAGTGGCACCCCGGAAAATTTACCCAACTGACAATGGCAATTCCGTCTCTCATTCCCATAAAACACCGAATTTCCCACCACCAATTGACACCCTGCCATTTTTATTGCCTCGTCTTGGCCAGTCTCTGACTCTGTACTGTCCCCTGATAAACCGCCAATCCAAAAACTCTTTTACTTGAGAACTCAGCCCGTGATTTTTTCTCTCACTTTCTTTAAAGAAAACAAAAATCCAAATCAAAAGCGTTCCCCCCCAATACACCCTTTTTTCCCTACCTTATTTAGTTGCTTTTAAAAAATGTTCATTATCCATTCTTTTACAGATTAGTTTATATTTTTTGCAGTGGCCAAAGAAAAAAAAATCGATATTTTTCGCTGATTTTATCAAAGGCACTCTTTACTTTTATAACATTAATATTATATATTTAAATAAATATTAATATTGAAAAACCCATATTTATATACATGTATATCATAGTGAATTTCTAATTTTTCAATATGAGATCGAGGCTCCAATAAGCAAACCAATAAACATATTAATATTTATATTATTTATAATATTTTAATTAAATTTCATGTTATAAGTTAAATAACATTAATTTAGTTAAAAAATTGATAAAAACATTTTAATTCAATTTAAGTAAATATACAAAAGTTACAGCATTAATATTATTTAATATAAAATTTTAAGTATTTTCTTTTAAAATTTTATAGTTATTCAAATTAAAATATTATTATTATCTACATAATTTCTTTTTTTTTTTTTGCTTTTTCTTTATTATTTTCATTTTTTTTATTATGTTGAGGATGTATCCAAATCTAATATATTAATAATCTATAACTATCCTTAAAGGCTATCCCCAAACTAATATTAGTAGATATTGATTGGAAAAATTGAATCCAAGCTCTTCTATCAATTAAGCCATGTCATTAGTCATGTTCTTTTTGGAATTAATGGGGTCATTGATCTATGGTTTAAGGGATACGTGGAGAATAATTTTAAGTTAATGACGTGCTAATCGAATTCCCTCTATATTTCACGCTTAAAGTCTTCTAGTAAGTAATGTCATTAGTCATCGCTTTAGGTGGTTAATTGGATCATTGGCCTATGATTCAAGAAATGTGTTGGGGTTAATTTTGGATTAATGATGTGTTAATTGGGTCCATTGAGACTTTCACATCCACGCCATTATTGTTATTATTATTGGTAATTGAGTTACTTTGTTATTTTTTTATATTTAAAATATTATAAATTTGTAAAAAAATTTATAAATTAATAATTTATTTATATATATTTTAATATGTTTGTCTATTTATGTTTTATTTATATTATTTTTTATGTTATATTTTAATTATTTTTCATATATTATATTTGTATAGTGTCTTAATTTATCTCATATTTTGATAGTTTATTATTATGATTCAATTTAGAAAAAAATTTGCATTCAATCATGTCCCAGTTCATGATATATTTTGCACAAGTTGCTATAGTGATATGTAGAGAAAAAAATTCGTTTTCACGACATATTCGCATTCTTGTTATTTTTTATGTCTTTGAATTATTATAAATTTTTATATAGATTTTAAAAATATTCGATCTTATTATATTCATGTTATTTTTTATGTTATACTAATATCATATTTTAATTTTTTTTATGTTATATTTGTATCGTTTATTTTATTTCTTTTAATATTTTACATAACTTACTATAATAATTTTAACTCTAAATTTATTTATTTAAAATTTAATTATTATATTTATTGAATATTAATATAAATAATATATACATAATATTTAAAATTTTATTCTAATTTTTATACAAAAGCGAGTGTCATATTCAAAATTTTAAATAGATATATATAATATATAATAATAATAATAGTAACAATTATAATTCGTCTTTGACGGGATGTTACTGTATGTAATAACTTTAAAAAATATATTTTTTAAGTAAAAATCCAATGTACGTATGACAATGCGAATCAGCATCCGTCGCTTTGAATTTTCTCGCTGACGACAATTCAGCCTTTTTACGCTTTTCACTCGCATGCCCACTGCGTATACAAAAGCCTTTACTCGCTTCCTTTGGTAAACCACGTGTCCGTACTCCAATCTGGTTTTGTTAAAAGTGGGGAGTGGTACACACGTCAACTGGTATAGAGAGTGGGAAAAGATACGGATAATAAAAATGGACAGTGCCAAAACGGCTGAGGATTGAGGATAGAGGAGGAGCCGAGCTATACGGCTCTGACTTCGACTTTAGGTTGAATAAAGGCGTGTGCCAGCCGACTGGTCACGTGACCTCTGTACTTTCGATTCAGCCCAATAGCAACCTAAATCACTGTTTGGCTTCTTTTTGTACTATTATATTTTATATTTAAAAATAATTTATTTTCAATTTTTATTTTTTATTTATTTTCTTATTATTATTTAAATTACAACTTCACCTTCAATAATTTAAATCTTTTGGTTTAGTTTTGTGTCATTGTATTAAGCGATTTTAATTTAATTAAAAATATTTAAAAAATTAAATTAAAATTATAAATATAAAATAAAATTAAAGATATTTATATTTTTATCTTAAAAAATAATTATTTAAAAAAGTTTTTAATATATATTTTAATTTTTAAAAATTACTTTTAACTTATTCTTTTTTAACAAAATAATTTTTTTTACCCAAATGAGTGAGTGCGATAAAATTTAGTTGTTATAAAGCTTTTGATTAAGTTGATATTATAAATTAAGTGACATCAATTTAGTTAAAAAAATTATAAAAAATACAAATAAATTTTTAAAATAAATATAAAATTAAAGTATTTATGGCTCTGCCTTTGAAATAAAACTAAATAATTATTTTTTAATTAAAAATCGGCCAACTTTTTATTTGAAAAAATAGCTTCTCACTTTTTATTTAAAAAACCATTTTTTAAATTTAATATATTATTTTTAAAAGAATAAATTAGAAGAAAAAAATTCACCCATTTTTTTGTGTGCCAAAATCTAATTAGTTTCTATGTAAATTTATTATTAGTTAATTAATTTCTTTTTATTTGTGAAATTTAACATGAGTTTGATCTATATATTTGTAGTATTTTCTTTTAATTTTACAAACAAAATTAAAAGACGGCATGTTTCATTTTTTTTTTTCTTATATTTTTAATATATTTTGAAAGAATTGCTTCTACTTACTAATTTCGTAAGTTAAGCCTAAAAATTTTACTAAATTACTTATTAAGTTAATGTAACGAGTGAAATAACTTTAATTCAATTGAAAAAAAATAAAAATATTAAATAATTAAAAACATTTACACTCATAATGTGAATGAAAGAAAAAATAGATAAACAATTTGTTTTAGAAAAAAAATTAAGTAAATAGTTTGTTACAAATAATTAGTTTAGATATAAAAATATAAAAATACAAAAATAATCTTAATATTATTATTTTTAATTAAAATTTTAAATAATTTTATTGTCTAAATAGATGTTTGATTAAATCGTATTAATAGTTTAAACTTTAGTATTAGTATTGATGTCAAACTATACAATTGGGTTATTTGTATTTTTTAAATTTTTCTATTTTTTTTTCAAAATTAAACAATTATACATAAATAATTTTTATATTTCAAAATAATTTTTCACACAATTTATTTTTCTTTCAGCCCAGCAACTTTTTAGTAAAAAGCTAAATCCTTTTGTTATAATAGCCAAATAAAGTGATGTCCAATGATAATTTTTGATGATTCATTGCATGTTTTTGCAAGTAAAAGAGGAAAGGGTGAGTGATTTTTATTTCATGGCTGTAAGTAAAAAGGTAATACTATCTTTTTTATCAAAATAATTCGATATTAAAATATTATTTTAAGTATTAATTAATTTAAATTCGAGTCGGATAAGATTATAAAAATAATAAAATTTTCTCATAAAACATTATTGCCTATTCAGTAACTTACACTCAAAACTTTTGATTAAATTAGAACAACTCTAGACCACTTGCATGTGAACTTATTAGCACATTTTGCCTTTGCACTCTCATCATGCGGCAAATACTTTGAACCTATTTTTTTATATATAATTTAAATATTATTTATTTTGGTAAATTGTATCTAATACTTTTGTCCTTGAAATTTTAATTAAAAAATCTGACTTGATTTTCACAATTCTAGGGAACATATTATTCATCAAATTTACAACGGTCAAAGCATCGTTGAAGTTCCTGTATTATGCTGTTTTACATAAATTAATTTTTAAATAAAAAATTTAAATACATTAATTTTTATACATTAAAAATGAAGTAAAATGATAATATTAATAATAGATATTATAGAAAAATGTTGAACTATTCATTTAAAAGTTAAATTCGATTAAGTTTATGACGTGCTCAATTAAAATGTTATATTTAATGGAAAATGTTTATATTTTGAAAAAAGCGACGTAATATCAATTAAGAAAACTTAAAAAAAAAAAATCTAATATTTAAACTTTAAATCCAGTAAAAAAATTAAAAGAAGAAAATGAACTAACCCCAAACAATCAAAAACTATCTCATATTGATGAACCCTAATCGAACCCTAAAATCCCGATCTCTAATTGAAGAACATCTAACCTCAAAATCCTAACATACAAAAGAGGAAGAGACCGAAAAAGGCGAAGAAGTTTAAGAAAGAAGAAACTAAAATCAGGTAATTTATTTAATTAAATTATTTTCTTCTTTATTTATTTGGAAAATTTTTTTCTTGAGTTTTTTACCCAGAGATATTAACGAAATTTAATTTATTCATTTGGAAATATTTAATGGAGTTTGGGGACGAGATTTGGGATTTAGGGTTCAGGATGGTTTTAGGTTTTTTATATATCGGGTTTCTTTTCAATTGTTTTTTTTTACAGGTTTTAAAGCTTTTTTTTCTTTTTTTTTTTTTGAGTTGTGGGTTTTAAAATTTATATATATATTTTATTTTTACATATTTTTTCTTAATTATATGACGTGGCTTTTTTAAATATAAATATTTATCATTAAATATATTTTTATAATTATGTTAGATCATAATTTTAATTGAAGAAAAGCTGTGATGTTGGCATTTTAATAAATTTTTTGTTATATCCAATTATGCTTCATTTTTAAATATATAAAAATTAATTTACTTAGATTTTTGATACAAAGACTGAATTGCATTAAGTAGCGCAGGACAAAGACTTTATAAGTACTTTAACCCATTTTCAGTTTGTGCGTAAAAAATATTTCATCAGTGTAATTTAACGCACACAAAATATTGCTTATGTTTGTTGATTGATAAATTAATATATATTATATTATTTAATTTGTGATATTAAAATTATTAAAAATATTTAAATATTAATATCTTTATTTTATTTATTTTTGTTATTTAAGTAGTAAAAATTTGACACTATAATTGAAAGGAACCAAACAAGGGAAAACATATTTGTATTTTCTCTATCAACCTCTCTCTTTCTCTCTCTCTCTCTCTCTCTCTCTCCTTATTAAAGAGGAGAACTTGTAACGTCATTTTGAAAGCAGGGCGCCCCCCTCCCCTTCCCCTTCTCCTTCTCCTTCACGCTTTCTCGTCTTCCTCGAAAGCCCCGAAAACCAAAAGAAAAATCTTGCTTTCTCGAAAATCAAAAACCATGGCGAATGATATGTTTTCCAACTTTCCTCCAAATTTGGATGATGGTGAACTTTGGCTCCCTTCTGATATCTTCCTCAACGAAGTCCCTTCCAAATTCAAGCCCCAACAACTTCACCACCATCTTTGTCATCTCCCTTTCTCTTGCATGGACGACTTAGCTCCTCGTTTTGCCGCACTTTCGATTCCTAAGCATCAGCAGAAGCTACCCAAAGCTACCAACTTTGAGGTTCTTTATGTTTACCCTTTACCTTTCTCCTTGGTTTGTATGGCTTTGTGTGGTTGCAACCTTTGTCTTTTTTCCAATTTGCAGAGGCCTAAAGAACGGGCTTGTTACGGTTCGGTTAGCGGAACTGGTTTTGAGGAGGTTCAAAGTTTATACAAGTTCAGAGACGGTCCATTTCTTGGCGGTACTAAACCGGTTTATGAATTTCAGTTCTCGAAACCAACTCAAGCACAGGTATACTTAAAAAGGTTTTAGGTTTTGGTGTTTTTATTCAGTCATGAACGGTCTTTTCAGTGGCTTTGAACTTACTAATTTATTTTTGCAGTAATGATGGGATGCTATTAAAAGCTATATAATGGGTTCGCATTATTTTATTTATTTATTTTTTGTAGGTTGAGAGCTACGTTGAAGCCAGGGCTAGGGTTCTGCAAAAGCAACAAAACCGGCTTCTTCAAAACCGGGTTTTGCCATTTCAAGCAAGTGGTTTTAATAAATATAAGTTTGGGTTAGGTAGTAGTTTGGTGAGAGAATCTGGAGGCACTGGAGTTTTTCATCCCCGCATTGTCAACACTCACTCCATTGCCACTACTTTTGATTCCAAAAATAAACGAAGTAAGTTTTTTTTTTCCTTTTTTTTTTTTTATCTTTTGTTGATAAAAAAATTGATATTTTCGGGTCTTTTTTAAGTGTTAAAAGTATTTATTCATTTTGGCATCGAAGATGAATTTTTATTTTTTTTTCTTGCTTTTGTATATCACTTTTCGGTTTTAATGGTTTCTGATATTTGGTGTTTTGGGTTCTGTTTTCTTGGTACTGAAAGCATGGGGTTTTCTTCTGCAGTGTTTGCTGCACTGCTGGTGCAGTATCATATATATATATATATGTAACAAATGATATAAATATGGGCCAAGAAAATTTGTTGCTTTTGCAGTGAAACTATGGTTGCTTTTTTTTTTTTTCCTGGTTCATTAAACCGTGATTGCTTTTATGAGATAATTTTTAGCATGAAAGAACTTTGTTATTTGAACTCGGGTGGGTACCCTATGTTTACTTTATATAATTTTTTTTTTGCAGATTATATTTCAATATCTGAACATTTAACTATTCATATAGGTATGTGCATATGTTGGGCATGGATAATACAAATATTTAAAAAAAAATAAAGAATTGATTTAGTGAAAGAATATGAATATTAGACTTGTTCATGGGTAGAGTCGGGTCGGATTCAAATTGAGTTTAAATATTATATTAAACATTAAATATGCTTGTTTAAGCTTGACCCGACTTAAAATATGTTTTTTAAATTTTGTCTAAACTCGTTCATATTTGTAAATAAAAAATTTAAGTTTGCACATATTATTTTTTTTATAATTTATTTTTAAAAAAATATATTTTTTAAAATTTATTCTTTATTAATTTAATAATTTTTTATTAAGTTTATAAATATAAATAATTTAATTTAAAGTTTTACACTATGATGTTATACATATTTATTATTTATATGATAAAAATTACATAATAAATAAAATATAAAATAAATATGTAAAATATAATAGTAAAATAAGCTTGGTCGGATTGGGTTCGGGCTTTGAAAGTTGAAGTCAAGATTTGGTTTAATTTTTACTCGGGTTTAAATTTTTTGTCCAAGTTTATTTTTCGGATCTAATATTGTTGTCTAAACTTTTTCAAATATTGGACGGGCTTTCGGGTTTGAACGGGAAGTTTAATCTTTGAACAAGTCTAATGAATATGTAAATATGGTTTTTCCGTAAAAGATTATATTTTTACAGTTTTGATTAAGATTAAGCTATTAACAGCAAAGGTAAAAGGGTGATAGGTACAAATAAAATATGCTATTGTTGCGCTTTAATAGAAATGTTTGTATGCCTGGGAGAAAAAATGAAATTCCATTTAATCGAAACATTTATTTATCTTGTTAGGTGTAGCAGCTATGACAAAGCTTTCTTTTGCCATAACATCTCTAATGAGTACTTTATTTTGATTAACTGGCTAATCAAAGAAGATTAAATGTTTGCTAAACAACTCTTCATCATCTATGAATTTAATGTCTTCTTCCTCACTTGTACTGAAGAAATATATGACTATTTTTAACATCGTGATACATTTAGAAGTCTATATGGACATTTTGTTTAGGCTTTGATATTGGGATTACATGTAATCAAGGTATACAGCAGCACAATGTGAAACATATGTAGCTTTAGGTGATCTTTTTGATTCTTTATGGCTCTCCTCTACATGCTTTATTATCTTTTTTACAGGTCTGAGAAATCGACAATCACCTGAGATTCAAGTAAGTCGGCAGATGAAAAACTCCATGAAAAGGGTTGATGTTGGGAACAAACAGGATTGCTATTATCATCTTCCACCAGAGATGGGGTTTTTTAGGGACTGTACTTACTGACCTTTCTCAAGTGGTTTGCCATGAAAATATGATAAAAATGACTGAATAAAAAGAGAGCTTCAAGGAGATTGAAGAAGAAGATAGAAGGTGAAATAAACTTCTGGGTTTTGTGCAAAATCTTGAAAAAAAAGAAAAGATAACAAGCTTTGTAGAAAAAGTAGGTACTAAATAGAAGTAAATAAAGTGCGTTTGAAAGGATCTTTTATGGTGAATTTGACTTGCTTTTTGCCATCCTTCTGTATTATGTTTATGTACCTATTATCAATAACAGCAGTAATAGTAGCTGGACATTTAAAGCTACTACTTAAGAAAGACAAATTTATATTTGCTTGCATATACTCATTATTCGAAGGAGTTCTGCCTTTTATGTTTCCGGGGGTTTGCTACTGTTGATGAAAAAACAAAAAGCAATGAACATTTATTGTTTCCTTTGCAGAGCAATGGCACTATCATAATATAATTTGAAAAGTGAAGTTCCACGTATTTGAAAGGCTATGAAGAAATTTTTAAATATTATATGATTTTTGGAAATGATTAAAATGTGAAAATAAATAAAAATTAAATTATAATATAATAGAAAAATAAAATTAATTGATAAATATGTCTATAATATATTTTTAATGTGTTAAAATTTATTTTTAATATTTTTAATATAATTATAATATAAAATAATAAAAATATAGTATATGATAATTATTTTAAAAAATTTAAATGGTTGAATTTTATTAGTCTTTGAATTTTTGTGTTATTTTAATTTTTATTATTGTTAATAATATATTAAATATGAATATAATGTAAAAAATTATATAAATTTAGAGTTTAAATTGAATAAGTATAATAAACGAGGTAAAATATCATAATTTAAGATAATTTTTAAAGTAAAGTGTAAATATAAAATAATATAAATTACTAAATTAGTTTGAGTACATGAATCTAACTAATTATGTGTAAAAAAATTAAAAATGGATATCAAAAGTTAACTTATTTAGATTATATTCTTATTCACTATTTACAACTATATCAAGAGATTAAAAAAATATAAACCAAACCACTGTAATATGATAACTCATAACTTATGATATTATTTTAACATAATAGTTTTATAATTTAATTATTATAGCATTTTTTATTAATACCTAAAGTTAAAAAATTTTACTAACCCCAACTCCTTTCATATTATTATTTAATATTTTATTTTTATCAATAATTAAACTATAAGTAATAAAAAATTGAATTATTTGAATCATGTCAAACATGAACATTACATGAAAAATTTAGTAAAAGATGACATGACATAAAAAAATATCACAACATGAATACGTAAACTTGTCAAATTTATATAAAATAAACATGACATAAAATTTTAAATTATTTGAGTAACGTCAATCAGACTTTTTTTTGGAGGAGATAAAGAAAAAATAATTATGATACAATAAAAATATGAAAACTAACAATAAATGATACAAACTTATCTATTTTTTTTAAATTTTAAGTCTAAGCTCGAATTTGGCTAAGCTTGGCTTGCTCAAGTTAGCCTTGAATTACAGTTCACCACATTAAAAAATTTATTTTTATTAATATATATTTTATAATTAAATTTAAATAAAAAATATTATTTTAATTCAAAATTATTTTTTTAAATTTAACTGACTTGGATCAAAAATATTGGTGCCCAATCCTAGATACAATTAGGCTGAATCGAATAGCTTATCCAATTTTAATTATAAAAATATGCCACAACTCATGATCTATACCATATAAATTATTAATACATTAAAATTTATATAATTTAATAATTTTATTATAATTATAACATAAAAATAATAAAAATATAATAAAATATGCAAATATTTTTTCCCTCTTGCATCTAAATTAATTGACTTCTGTGACGAAAAAAGTTCTGACATTCCTCAATTGATTGAAACTATTACTTAAATTACCTCTCAATTATTTTTCATTAATTTACATTTATTTATCAACCCACAGATTTCATAAGATATGATATGACCTGTCGATGGAGGCTTTTTTTTTTTTCTTATGTTAGTGCAGACAGATGTCCAAAAATGAAACATTGCAGGTTTCTGTTTTTAGATTGTCAATGGCACAAATTCAAAACCTTAGCAAAGAACCAAAGTAGAACATTCAACCATCCAAAGGTCCCTAACATCACTCGTTTGCCACTGAAGTACGAGAAAAATAAATAAATTATAAATAAAATATGATATTATATAAAAATAATATAAATATGATATTAATATTTAAATATTTTAAAATATATATAAATATATAATAATATTTTAAATATATTTATAATATAAAAATAATAATATGAATATATTATTAATACACATGTTAAAAAAATGAATTTACGTTTAACTTAAGTTTAATGTTTTATGAACCTTGTACAAGTTTTTTTCCCCCTAAATTATTCAAATTTAAGGAATTTAATTAGAAAAACTGGTATTCTAGAAAAGCTCTTTTTAACTCTATATTAAAAAAGAAATGTAAAGAAATTATGACTCAGTGTTAATGAAAAGAAATTATAGTAGATCTAATAATTACGTAAATAATATAATGAATACGATACAAAAAATAATGCAAATATTATAAACATGTTAAAATCTATAAGACATGAATTATTAATATATCAAAATTTATATAAATATAATATCTTAAATATAATTATGACATATAAAATATACGAATATAACGTGATTAGAAGATGCCATATAGGGCATAGTGTCTAGCATATACTTATAAAATTTTTTAAATACATAACATTTTAAAT
>JAQSVH010000001.1:1470635-1486570 GCA_029448705.1 Adansonia digitata | reverse complement strand
AAAGTTTTTTAAAGAACCTTCGTTTACAAAATTCTTTCTATATTAAAGGGGTGCTTAATTTGGAAAAAATAATAAGCCAATAAAACCCCAAATATCTTGAAAATTTGTAAAACCCCCCTGAAATTAAGTGGATGATAAATCCCAACGAAACCTACGGTTACCAAACTAATGGCATTGAAAGCATATAGATGTGCATAAGAAAATCTAGCTCACTTTTTTTCTTTGACTCGATATAAAAATATAATATGCACATAATAAATTTAGTAAATAAAAAAATACAATAAATACAATATATCATAAAATATATTTAAATTTGATTAATATAATTAATACGATATTTAAAATTTTAATACATCTGATAATTTATATTATATTTATATATTTATATAATTAATAAAAAAAATATTAACATACGATAAGATAAAATTTAACAAAAGTCAATAGAGTATGCTGGCATTAGTACATATTTATTGCATCAAGTATTAATCTTCGAGAACGAAACATGACAATTTTTTGACTCACGCCACTGTAGCATTTGAAAAGTAGGATAGCAAACGGTCATATTTTTTATTTCCATTTAAGCTTGTTAGAGAATTAAATGCATGACTGTCTATGTAGGGTGTCAGATAATATTATTTATAAATTTATAAAACTAAAATCAGTTATACATATATATATATATAGACGTTATACAAATTAATACAAAGATCGAACTTCTACTTAGGTCAAAGTTAGACATTTTTAGTTGCAAGCAATTAAGGTATTCACAAAATGTATGTAGGGTTATATTTCATGTAGTTATGATGGTGTTTCGAAGATAAAATTTGTTGAGATTTTTCATTTTGATGTTTGATCGGAAGATTTACAAGATAAAAATAATAAAAAAAACTTTTTTCGTTAATTTTTTTTTATTAGTAATCGATTTGATTATTAGAATGCATTCTAAAGTTTAAATTGTCATATACCCTAATTATTTTTATCTTAGCAAATTTTTCGATTGAATATCACCGTTAACAATCACTACAAAATTTGAGTTTTATGAACATGTGTTAAAAATTATTATGAAAATTTTAATTTAGTTGTCTTCTAATTTTATGTGCAAATGGTTACTATAATTTTTATTATTATTTTATTATGGGAATTAAAAAATAAAAAATAAAGATGAGAGGCTAAAAATTTGTTTGCAAATTTGGTGGGTTTGGGGAACTTTCATTAATGCACTGTGGGACTGCTGTTTTAAGTTAAATGATTGTCTTGAAATAAGCAGTTTTGAGAAGGTTTTTGCATTAACCTTTGGGGAATATTTAGAAAACTGAATTTGGAGGGGGGGAAAAAGCAAGAAAAGGAAAGTTGAAAAACCCAAAGTTTAAACAATAAGAAACAAAAGTAATTAATAAAAATAAATGGATTGGTGGCTGGCAATGGCATATGTATGGGGATGAAAATCATGTGTTAGTTTAACTCTTTATCACGTGCTTTCCAGAGAAGAGATTGGGACCTGAGGCAGCTGATAGAGACAATTTCATTTGTTTAATCTTCTCCATTTTTATACAATATTGGTCGATTTTATGTATAATTAAGACAAACAGAAGGAAATTTAATTAATTCCAACTTGAAATAAGAGCTAGTGTTAGTTATAATTACAACCCTCAATGTTCAACTCTTCTCCCCTCCAAATTAATCTCCTAAAAAACAATGAATCCATGCATATCATATTTATATTAGAGGTATTTATGAGTTGAATTAGACAAGGTCAAATTTGAATAGTAATTGTCTATAGTTTGGTTTAGTCCACTGAGCTCAAAAAATTGATTTTACAATTTTAAAATATTAAAAATTTATTTTTTCTATTGATATTTATATATTTTATAAGTATAATTAAATTAATTTTTTATATAAAATAGTAATTAGAGACAAACTAATTCAAATTTAAAATATCACATTTTAAGGCCGAATCAATTTAAATAAAACTTATCGAATTGAATGAATAACCTAATAAATCTACTGATTATGTTTTGCTAAACATAGGTGAGACATTGATATATATATATATATAATAATCCAAAAAATATCCGAATACAACATAAAATTAAAGAAATACATATGTAAAAAAAATATCTAACAAAAAATTAAAAATATGTTTTACATTATTTCATATAATTAGATTAATTCAGTTATTTTTTATTAACAAATCGAATTAATCTAAAATCAAAAATTTCTAAAATTTGTATTGATAACTGACCGAATAACCTAAGTAATTTTAGTTTCGATCAGTTAATTCGGTTTTTGACATAATAGTGCATATCCTAATTTTAATTATTTGTTTCAAAATAGTTAAGGTTTAGGGTTTTAAGACACCTAAAACACATCCTTGTTGGACCATGATAATGAGGTAATTTCATGAAGACAAAAGCAAGTATGAGGGGCACATGACGTGATATTGTATGTACAATGTTGTATATACATTTATGCATAATTAATAAAGGGGACCATAGTCTTATTGGTGGTCCATTCCTCAAAACTTATCCATACAAAATCTCAAATTCAAATAGTATTTTTCTTCTTTTTTTTTACCCCGTTAGTTGAAATCATAAATTTTTGGTGGATTTTTTTTTTACTAAATATGGATAAATAATTTATCAGAATCGAGTTGGAGTTTGATTTGATTTGAAATTTGAAACTCAACTTAAATTTCATTTTTAAAATTTGAATTTGATTCGAAATAAAAATCAAACTATTCAATTTCACTCAATTAAGCTCATTTACGTAGTAAAAAATAACTCAATTCTTATATTCGATTCTAAACTTAGTTATTTGTGCTTAATTAGACTCATTCAATTTCACTCAATTAAGCTCATTTACGTAGTAAAAAATAATTCAATTCTTATATTCGACTCTAAACTTAGTTATTTGTGCTTAATTAGACTCGTAAACTATTCGAATTAAGCATTAAGATATTTATATTTGATTCGCTCAATAACTTAACTCAATACTGATTGAATCAAATTCAAATTTTTTATAAATTAAACCTGAATAGCTTACTGAGTATAGATATTTTGTTTACATCTTAGTTTAGTTAAGGGCCGTGGAGGAGGAATCTAACAAAGTAAAAATTAAAAGGGGATGGGATACCCCACTCCTCCATGCATCACTCAGAATTCTTGTGGCTTGCGGCACTGCTTAACTACTCTTTTTTTGTTGCTTCTGCTCTCAATAATCCTTTCTTATTCTACACCTGGTTTTTGAGCATCAGAGGAGATCACTAGTTTCTAACCATAAAACCCCCATACTGGTTTTGAAATTAATTCTAAATAATAATTATGGTTGTCAAGCAACATAAAATAGGATATAACGTGTTTATTGGTTAGATCAAATCAAGCCTAAACAGCAAAAAAAATAAAAAATAAAAAAAGAGCTAGTCACTCGAATTTGTCTTGGGCTTGACCCAACCAAATCCAAAAACTCTTCTCACTGTTTGAAATTTATTAAAATATTATTTTTTATATTAAATATTTTCATAATTTAATTTTAATAAAAATAAAAATATTTTATTAGTTAAATAGTAATCCAAAATCGATCTCAAATTAAAAAATTCTTATCTACGTTGGATTAAATAGATAGTCCAGCTTAGAAGGTATTAAGGTAACCCAACAAAGTAGGAATAACAACCTCAAAAACCAGATAAAGAGCCAATCCCTTCTAAGAAGAGGCAAAACTACCAACTAAAGCCCAGAATAGTTAAAATCAACACCCAAAAATAGTGCCTAAAATTAGCTAGAGTCTAAAACAAATTCAAGCAATACAATATAATTGCACCCCTCATTTTCCTTCGGTGTCATTGATAACTTTGTCGCATACAAAAGATGTTGATGAACCATTTCATTTTCATAAGGTTGTTTGTTAAGGGAACAAGTACATGTGCCCGTCACAGTCTGCTTAATCTATGTAAATTTTAGCTAAATGACAAAAGGAAGAGTATATAACTATTTGTTACTCTGATATTTCATTTTCTCTGAAATACTTATATCCGACATTCAGATCCAACATATATTTGGATATGAATATAGGAGTATGGTCCTCAAAATATATGAAAAAAATTTAAAAAAGTGGAGCATGCCTATGTTGGATACATAACTGTATTTAACACTTATCCCCGAATCCTAGTAACATAAATATAACCAAGTATTTAAATTGCAATACTCTCTAATAACAATCAAATCAGTTCCAATTCACGTTTAGGATTTCAACGTAATGGAAGCCAATGATAGAGTAGGACAACACTGTTAAGATCAATTGGACCCAAGAGTTCCATTATTTTTTTGGTAGATTCCTTTGTTGTTGCAAGTAGCCAAAATTATATATCAAGATCAAAGGCAAGAATCAAGGACCTTAAATAGGATTCTTACCTCGGGTTCTGTTTTCAACTCGGATCACAAAAACTTTGAAGTTGGACCATATGTCACCATCTTAGGGCACCCAAATTGCAAAGTAGTTTATCTGCAATGAAAATACTCCAATCCAGTGCTCATTTCTGGGTGTTCCTTCTTCATATCAAAGTACATAATTAACCAAAAACTGCCGGCAATATTGTGAGATAGCCATGTTCCACAAATTGGGCAGTTGGAGACAGCCTAGTAAATTCCAATATATACTTTCAAAATATCTAATTCCAAACTTGTAAATTGTGTGTGTACCAGGATTCAAATAACATACCGAGCACACGATCATGAGAATCAATGGTAAGTAGCTTTCAGCCCTGAAGAAATCCTGCAATTTCTATCCAAAGGCTCAAATAGGAATTAAGTGAAAAAAAAAATTGCAAGTATTCTTTGGGGCTCAGTTTTGTATCTTTCAATGATGAATTGGCACGAAGGGAATACATAAACAGACATTTTAATGCATCATTCCACTGACCAGACATACACATATATACATATTAGCTCTGTAATAATGATATAAATATTAGGAACCAAAGTGAATGTAGTAATGGGATTATTAGTTATGTTCAAATAAATCCTGCAAGACAACCACAAACATAGGAAATTGTAAGTGAAGGGCCTCAGAGGACAATCATGCACAAATCGACAGGCATATTCAGCTCTACCTAATGCATAGTTTTATCAAAGTTTGTCACTGGGTAACTATAGATATCAACACAGATACATTGCTCATGAAGAAACACCCATCGTCAGGAAAAAAGTAAAAAAAATCCAATAAAGAAAGAGTACACTTCAATTGAACAAGAGAGGCGAAATCATTCTTACATTTTTCAAGTTGACATGCATAACAGATGGATAAAAGCAAACAAATCACGGATCAATGATTAAAATATGGATACAACCTTTAAAAACAAAAATGAACATTGCTTAAAGGCCGCAGGCTGAAGACTACCAGATCTGCTTTACAGCTAAACTGTTTACAGCGATTGCCTGGTCAGTTTTTGTTATAAATAATTAGAGCAAAAATATTGCTACAAACAATGTTGCTTAGATTTTTTTTATTTTCCCCAAAGTATCCATGTGTGATACGTGTCCAACCAATGCGGATATGAAAATCCAGTCCTCAAAATATAAGAAAATACTTAGAAAAAATTAATTATACCTGTGTGGATACATACACGTATGGCAAACTCAACAATTTATCGACAGGTTTACGGCGCTTGACTGAACACACTCAGAAAAGGAGCTTCCTATATACTTTTGCAAACCAGATTCCTCCTTGCTCCACTCTTTCTCTCTTTTTTTTTTTTCCTTCTTCCAAATTGTAGCACTTAAAACTTAGCTAAGATCTAACATTATCCCATTCTATATATTTTTCTAGCACGAGTAATGAGTCAATGCATAAAGACAGAATAATAATACCAATTAGAATTTCTAAATCGTTGTCACCATTATCTTTTCCACCTTTGGCCATAGAACCTTCAAAAGCCCAAGTCAGATAAGAAAATCATTCATTTATATAACATATTCTTGCAAGCAATATTAACAGTGAAAACATATTATAGTAGAAGATAATAAATAATGCGAGGAAATAAGCACCCATCCCCACTCAAAGATCGCCCCTATCAGAAAAGCAACAACTTGATATCCTCAAACATTTAACATTCATTGCAAATTTCTTTGAATCACTCCTTAGATAGGGGGTCAATGCAATGCGGCACTCAAATAAAGGACACCCTCCATTCCATTGTTTTCTTAATCTTACTCAGTAAACGAATCTTAATAGAGCTGATATGAGATAACATGGTGGGAAAAGGCTTTTTGTCATTGTTGTCTCTGAGCCATTTCCTCATTTTACTGAATACAACATCATACCATTCATCTATCCCTCTAAATCTCAGTTAAACAAAGACTATTCCCATATGCAATCTGCAAATAGTATTTGCTGTGTTTTGAACATCTAATCTTGACCCAGAGTTGAGGTTCTAACCATGCATGTTAATTACCGGATACCAGATGGGCTAGACCCTGGATCTTCTAGCTAAACTTCACAGCCCCAAGTTGCTTTGGAAGTACAGCATTTGACTTTAACCTCAGTACAGAACATTTAACTAAAAAGAAGCTTTATATTTTTTTTTCGTTTCCTTTGTTTCCAAAAAAATGTTCACCTCTTTCATGGCCACCACAAACTTCTATACAAGTTTTCAACCATGCCAATAACAAAGTCTGAAAGAACCTTAATATAAGACCTGCCTTTTATGTGGAAGAGATCCACAAGCTATCAATTTTCTTCGGCAGTCACAAGGATGCCACAGAAGCAACATATGTCAGCTGCTGCGTAACCATAGGACATCAACCACAATCATAAGGTACAAATTTAAGAGCTCAAACATCCAGATTCCAGAAATCTAAGATTTTTTTTTTTCCTTCTTTCCTATGGGCAACATGCTGCAAATTCCGCACCGAAGACAAAGGCCTCCAAGTGACTTTTATTGCAAGAATCAGTTGTTCGGCAAAATCATAAAATGCAAGTATTTGTATCGGTATTCAGATTTGCTGACCTTCAGAAGCAAGTACAGTACTTAAGAAACATATAACTATGATGTAAAAGAAAATTTTCTGTGTTAAAACACTATGCTCTGCGGCATGACTTGAAACATCACAAACCAAACTTTCATGAGTGATGAGCTTTTGCATAAGCAAGTATAAAACCAAATATATTCTTCAAGATCAGCTGTAAAATTTTTAATTCTCAGCAATCGAATTCAAAATGTTTTAGGACTAACAACAGAAGGAAAGTCATATGTAACTACGTTGCTACCTCCTATTTTCGAATTGTAATTGACAATTTTCACACCTTATCATAAAAACATCTCAATCTCATATGGAGCTAAAGATATATAACAAACTGTCAGGATCAAGATCAAGACAGTTCTATTCATTGAATTGATGAAAGATGCACGTTGTAACTATTAGTTGTTGGCTTATGGCAATGTTCAGTGCACCAATTTTCTGCTGCAAGTGAGAAAGTGAAATTGCAATTGTATATATGAATTAGATTAAACAACATATCTTGATAGTTGGGGTTTTAGCAATAATAACTACTAAGATCTTAAAACAACCGAAAGTAGCAAATAACACAAGACTGAACCTGAAGGTGCAAGTCTGAACATGAATAGTTTTATAGCAGTACGGAAAACAAATGTTAACTGGGGTATGAGCACTTGAAGAACACTGCAACCTTTACTAATTAAGACATGGATTGAGATCCCTAATGGTTAGCAGTATCCTCCATGTTTGTGATTGTTTATGATTCTTCTTCGATTGGTATGCTCTTAACTTACCTTCTTGGCTCTAGTTTTATCTTTATTCATGCCATCGCTCTCCACAGGAAAAGAACCTAAAACAGTTATGAATCCCTTTCTTAGTATTCTTAGGTGACTAACACCAACATGGTTTAGGGCACAAATTTGTTTCAGTCCACTTCGCTTTATCTATCTCATTTTGCACATATTCTTAATCTATTTTACATAAACTCAAGTTCGGGTGTCCAACAAGGGTATATATCTAAGAGTCAGACTCGTCATTGGTTTAAAATTTTGAACATGCAGAGTCAGCTAAAAAGTGTCCAGAAATAAGATAAGGTAGGAGGATACATTATCTAAAAATTCCAACAAATATATTACTATAATATATTTTGCAAATAATTTTTTTATCGGTTTTTTTCATAAATTATTGATTTTTTTTAAAAAAATTAAATTCAATGATTTTATAATTAATTTTAATTTTAAATATTAATTATTTTATTTTAATAATCTTAAAATTTAAAATTTTATATGATTAAATACAAGCCCAAAAAATTTAAAAAAAAAAAAAACCCTAACACTTTGTTAATTTTGGACCAAACTAAAACTTTCTTTTTCTTCACTCTCTCCATTCTTCTCCTGACCCACTCATTTCCTTTTCCTTCTTCCTTTCTTTCCTTAATCACGCGGGCCCACTCTCTCTTTTTCTTCGTCCTTTCTTCTTCAGCCGCCCTAAATAGAACGAGAATCACGCTGTAGACCGCCGCCAGTCGCGGCCTTTAACCATCGTCGGATCTTCATCATATCTCACGATAGATTCTTCTTTTTCTTTTCTTCCCGTTTGTTCGACTGGACTTGTGAAGAAAACCTTCAAAAACTTTAATCTAAAAGCAAAGTTTGCGGAAACAACTATGTGAACCGCCACTCCGACTCCGTTAGCCACTATCTCACAGCTCAAAAGGCGAGTCCAAATGCGCAAAGGCAAGTGGGACACGCATTCCGTGTCGGAACCCGTGTAGTGTCGACACGGTTACGGCACCCCAAAGTGCGGAGTCCATTAACTGGGTTCTTAATATGCAATCACCCTTTAGGTCACCCAACAATCTACAAAAAGAACAGCTGTTTCCTTCTTAAAATTGCTATTTTATAGGACAATAAGCTCGAAGCACTGCCAAGTTCTTATCCTGATTACTATGAAGAAAATCAAGTTAACCGGGGTAATAATCAGGAAACTATAAGTTAATAACTACTTCTGTCTATAGAAAATATTGCAAGCACTACCAAGTTCTCATCCTGATTACTAGGAAGAAAATGAAGTTAACCAAGGTAATATTCAGGAAGGTATAAGCTGATCAGGCATCAGTCACTTGAAACAAATATTGCCACGAATTCAAAAGCCAAGGGAAATCAATATGAAATTCTCTTACAAGATGCCTACAGAAAGAAAGAAGAGATTGGCTATATTCTAACCCCAAAAATTGCATCCTTGAACCAATAACAATCTTCTGGCTAACCTAGCCTCCTCTGCTGCCTAGCAACAGTTAAAATTGCAGCTTATTTGTTGAACAAACAGTTTAGAATCAAAAGAATGACACCAGAAGTTTGCTGTTCTCTTCAGATACCAGCAAAGATCTTTTGATCCTTCCCAAATCCCAATATGTTCAAAACGAAAAAGAGTGAATGACAGTGAGTTCAGGTTTGTTTTAATTAAATCATCAGAAATCACTCTTAATTTCCCAAATTCAGCATCAACCTCTCTAAGCAGTCTATGGTATTTTGATCAAACTGTGAAAGCTAAAATTTCATGCCATTCTTATCAGAATTCCGTTTTCAAACACTACAATGCAAAGCATCATTTCCAAACAAACTAGGAAAAATTTCAACATTCAGAGACAAAATTCACTTTCACATTCATCCCAAGGAATAAACTAAAACGTCTTTGAACCACGATGAAAAATGTAATGTTAAAGAAGTTTCCAAATTCCGCTTCACCCAGTGCACAATATGAATCCCAAATTCAGTGCGATTTGAAGTCCCACATGGTCCGAATTTACCTTCCCGAACCGCCTAAATCTGACCACATGCTTTCTCTTGCCAGTTCTTAATTCCTACCATCGAAATAACCATATAATCAAAATGTAAAACAAGAAATATAGATATGTGACAAGGGAAATATGAAATTGAAAGAATTAAACTTAAACTACTTTTCATATTGATAATTGATTAAAAACCCACAAAATGTGTCCAAATTTCTGACCACCTAAAAGTAGTTTCGCAAAGAATCAACAAATGCAATGAATTTCTTTCAAACATGAAGAGATTAAAAGAAGTTCATTAAAAATTCATGAAAATTCAACTCCAAAACCAGGGAGAACATTACTAGCATACTTCTCAATTCATGAAGATTTCTTTAGAAAATAATGACTCTTCCCAATAGCGTGCTTCATCCCCAGTGCCTTAGACGCATGGTCTAGCCTTCCGCATGATCCAGCGCCGAAACTCAATAAGCGTTTGACGTCGTAGATCCTGTCTCCAAAGAACAAGCAAGCGTGATTCAAGAACTCGGTAAGTTGGTCAACTAATAACTCGCCTGTTAAGCATTTTCACAAGGAAACCGAAATCGTAGGCGTAGTGGAAAGTCAGCCATATAACGCCGTCGTTTAACACGAGTTCCGAACGACATCATCAGTTCCGCTTACCGAACCGAGATCCAAATTCCTGGCTCTTTTCAAAATTCAAATTTACGTCTCGACGACGGCGAAGCTCAACGGAATCGTGTGTCTGGGCATCATTCGTGACATCGAAGTCTTCGAAATTTAATTCCCGACTGAAATGATTCTCGGGGCCAAGATCTGGTAAATTCCCGTCCCCATCCGATAAAGTGAGGCCAAACTGGATCAACTTTGAGATCGGCGTTTGCTTCAAGGATTTAATGGCTTGCAGTAAAATTATAAACACATGACATGAAATAACGTGCTTCCCAATTATATCGATTCGAGGTGAAAAAATTTTGACTTTAATTTGGTAATTATTTAGTCGAATTTAAACAGGTTAAATTACAAACGAACAGAATTCAAGTTGAATTACGAGCAAACCAAATTCAGATATCTAAATACTCAACATAAAGTGACTTCGACTTGTAAATTTAATCAAATTTTTTAATATATATTTTTATTATTTTAATTAGTAATGAAAATTTTCAGTCTAGATACAAATAATTTGATTTTTGACTTAAATCAGATAGGGGTAACATTCGATATAGTTAATTTTTTCCTGGAGATATATTTGAACATCCTATTCTTGTATTTATATCCGGATATTCATTGAACTCAGAGTTTTTAGTTAAAAAAGAAATAATCAAAGCAACAAAGGAAATAGCATAACACAAAAAAAAGCACAGCTGGAAATCTTTCCTGCAATAATGTTGTTGTAGGTTCTTCTCCTATCTCTTTTGTTTGGTTCGGTAAGTAGAGTAACATACATGAAAAACTTCTATCCAACGGGAAAAGAGAGAAAAAAAGAAAAGAAAAGAAAAGAAATGCATAAAACATAAAGCAAAATGTGTCGTGGATTCGTACTTCTCATTTGGAAGCAATGGCACACATAAAACAGATCAATGATGAAGCAAGCTGAATTGTTTGATCGTCGAAAGTAACCACAAATTCCTGTTTTACACCCCTTTTTCATCATGGGAGAGAAACAGATTCTCCCCCCCCCCCCTTTTTGTTCTTTTTGGAACATAAATAGGAACAAATAGATAAAAAAAAAAAAAAAAGAGGAAAATTTCTGAAATGCTACCGAAATCAAAGGGTATTTTTAATATTTGACACGCAGATAAATTCCCATTAATCAAACAGCATCCCTTCAACAGAGTTTGATAAAACAAAGGATAAAGAAGATTAAGGCAAAGGAAGAGTAATCGTTTTTCCTAGTATTTTCTTAACTTAAACAGGATCAACAAGCATTACAAACTATATATTGCATACCAGAAATGCAATTAGATCCAGGACATGTCTATTGAATCTTGAGAAAGCTAGAAGTAGGTACCCTCGGGAGGTTGGACCAGCTTTCGGTTATGTGGGGCTGCCATTTCCTTCTTCAGCTGAGTCAGTATATCCTCCATGGTATACTCCCTCTGCCAATTTGCAAGAAGTCCAAATTTCTTTGGTTCCACCTGTCGCCATTGGATGCCATCAAATACTTGTTACTAGGTTTTCTGTAATCACACTAGTAAAAATATAAAAAACAAAGTTGCGCTAATCAGAGGGCCCTGGATAGTTGAATTACTTTCAAGAGTACGAGTATCTAAGTTCTTTCTCTATAGAGAAAGAAAGCAGGAGGGGGGTTGGGCAGTATATGCAATAGAACATACCAGATTGCACCATTCTCTAACCAGAGAATTGTTAAAATAACCAATCAATAAAAGCAGCATAAGATGAACCAGCAGATACAGATATGAAATAAAATTATTACTATACCACTCCCGTTTCATGGTTAACACAAGTCATGTTGATCCTTGAATGAAACCGGACACTTGGTGGCTTGTCTGGATAATCTTTATCACAGAAGAGCTTCAGCTGATAGATTCGACCTTCATGTACAGTCTGGCAACAGGAGAAACAGAAATCACCACAAAGAAAGAAACAGAATGCATGACAAAATGATCACTTTCAGAATCAAACAGCAGAACCCTTGTTCGCTTCAAAAGCTAGGAGAGTTCGATAATCCCAAAGACAAGCACCAGGATACCACAATGGTAACTATTTGTGAAAACGATAATGTGCAACTATAAGATAGCAGGGTAATGACATATCAGCCCGATGTTTTGGCCCACTTGGCTTAACAACCAATATCAAAAACAGCGAACAAGCTTTAAGTCTTATTTTTGTCAAAAGCCGGGTTTAATAATAAATGTTCATAAAATTCATTAAAATAAAGGATTTGTTAACTGAAAAAGATGCAATTACATTATGAGGACCAATAATGGTGCCAGTCCAAGAGCGCATGTAAATGTCATCTCCGTCATCCATTCCATAGCTGACAGAACCATCGCCGATACCTTTTTCTCCACGCTCAAGCTCCTCCAGCAATCTGAAGTTCCGAGGCACTGCAAAAGGAATTTATAATACTCAATAATATTCATGATCTATAAGCTAATAACAGGTCCTAGCATTGGACTTTATGCCGAAGAACTCTGATCTAAACGTAGATTGGAAAAGATAATTAATCATTTAATCTGAGTGTCATTCTTCCATTTTGATCATGTTAAATCAACTGACAATCCAATTGCATAAGTATAATCATATTAGAGCTACCAAAGATTAATTATTTGTCTCACTTAGATTCAATGATCATGGAAGCGCCACCTCCCAAAGCTTCTTGCATATCAGATTATATCAGGACAAGCTCGTACTAGTTTGAAGAATACCAGCAACAATCAATGGTAATGACAATTAGGGTATACATATTTATGGCACTATAGTTTAGAAAATAAATTTAGCGCAAAGTTATCACCTTCTCAACTTAAATTAACCTGCAGTCCTTAATTGTTTCTAAGCCATCAATGGATAATTAGAAATCATCCCATGTCACCGGTTATTACAATCTCCGATAGCCCTAGATGCGAACCTCTAGAAGTTTGAAAGTGCAGGTAGTATACAAGGGCAAAAGAGTGACATCCATAATGACAAGAATAACTTCTCTCTAATATACTTGTTTTTTAAAGGACTCGCAAAGGCATACGCACCGACAAATGAGAATTACGAAACTATCAACATCTATGTAATCCTCCAATATGGTAATCGTTATTTTTAACCGTTTAAATAACGTACAGATTACAACTCTTAAAAGCCTGAAATGGAAACACTTTTATACACCAAAAGAACTTAACAATGATTATATCGCGTACCGTTAAGAACAAAAATAGCAAATACACAAAAAAATATGCATTTTCATAATCTTGATTTAAGATTTTAAATTCAGACAACTACTAGAAGATAAATCATCAACATTCATATAAAATTTCCAGATAGCAGTATTTGCATAATCCCGAATTTGTTAATCTAAAGCTCCTCAGCAAAAAATATGTATATAATTTTAACAAAATATTCAACATGAAACTACAAGATCATAAAATAGCCATAACAACATACTTTAAATTGCTAAATAGTACTAAAGTTTGGCAATATATATTTTACATCGAATATAACAGAAATGAAACCAAACCTGAAATAAATACAGAAATTTAGAGCAATCCAAAACTTCAAATAAGTAATAAACCCATAGAACAAATAAAAATAGAGGGACGCCTTCAATTTCTTATCTTAAACCGTATAAATTAACCAAACCCATAAATAGCATCTGATTACACATGAAACAAACAATAAACCAACAAAATTTACGAAACCCATGAATGGAATCTACGAATGATTAATAAAAACGCAAGATCAAAACGGGCAAACAGAGGAGTCACAAAAATTTAAGGAAAATAGGAAAAGGAGATCGAAGGGCGAACCCACGACACTCGATCCTCCTGAGCCAAGCGTCATGGGTGGTTCACTGGAGGGTTTTGTTTGATGGGTTTGAAGAGATCTGATCGATAAGATAAAGAAAGAGAGAGGGAGCGGGCAGTCAGAGTAGAGAATCTGGTAAAAGGAAGAACGACGAAAGGCAAAGGCTACGGAGTGCAGAAAAAAAGGGGACAATTTATATTTGCTAACTTAATATAATTAAATAAAATAGATTTTATATATAAATATTGGACTTCGGGTGACAAAGGAAAAAGAAAAAGAATTGGTCCGAAATTTTTTTAATTTGAGTAATTATTTCAAAAAATAAAAAATATATATGTATTCATAATTTTATATATTTTTAATAAATTAAAATATATTTAATTTAGTCAGAAGTTTTGATAATAATTAGGATATTACTTATTAATTTTTTTAATAAATAATTCTAGTGATATAGTTTCACTTCCAACTATGATTTCCATTAAAATTATTTAAGGCAGAAGCCATTTGAAGACACTATTCATTCAATTATATGTTGATATTAATTCATTAAATGTTTGATTTAAAGAATATATTGGATTATACATGGAGTTTTAAAACTTCAAAAATAAGATTAAAATATTATCCAGAATCATTTTATTATTATATTAATTTATTAATTTTTTTAAATGTATTTTATTAAAAAAAATCTTCCAACTTAATAAGAGATAATTTTTCATTTAACTTATTTATTTTTATATAAAATATAATTATAATTATATTTCAATTGTAATTTTAAATGTACTTGAAAAAACTTTATTATTTTTTGAAGGTTCCAAGTTAAAGTTTGATTGTTTCTATTTTAGTTTTATATTCGGTTTATTTAAGAATATATTGATTCATTAGTTTATTTATTTGACTTTTTTTTTTATTTTTATATGAGATATAATACTTAATTATGATTGAATTTTCTTTTTTGCTAATTACTTTATCAAAACAAAAGGATGCACGTGTTTTGTTCATATTCCTGTGCAGTTAAGAGAAATATTATTCCCAACGAAACCACTTGTGTCTTTCTTGAATATGCTTAGTCCGGTAAAAATGCTATGACGTGAAATCCAAGAGCCTCTGATGTATTCTTGAATGTTCTCTTTAATGAGGTCGCCTCTTGTTTTCCTTAACCTATTTAATAAGACGCGGGGGAGAATGGTGATGGGGGTGTATTTCGGCCTTCTTGTGTTCATCAACTCGAACCCCATTCTTCGGCGGTTGATGTTACGGATCAGCCTCACTCTGGCTCTTAGCCCGGGATAGCTGTCTCGGGTTTCTTACCCTGCTCTCATTCCTGGCCCTATCAGGCCAGTTACTTCATTCCTGGTCTGCCTTTTTGGTGCTTTTGGGCCTCATTCCTCTCTAATTACGTATCTAAGTGTCTTCTTTCCTGTAGTCATGCAGCGTCGGGTTGTCAAGAGCAGTGTCAGCGTCAAAAGCGGCCTCGGAGCGCAGTCTTAAGGTTGGAGTTGTTGAACGCGCTATCAGAGAGGAGAGCCATAGGAGCAAGACTGTTTTGGACATATTTTGAATTTTCGGAATCTCATTATCTCAAAATAATAATAATACTAATAATAATAAGCCAAAGTATGGGTTGCAATAATTTAGCATGAAATTAATTAAAAATCTTAATTGTTTTCATATAAACCATA
>JAQSVH010000001.1:1421890-1433599 GCA_029448705.1 Adansonia digitata | reverse complement strand
TAATTACTAAACTTTATTATATTGGAAGTTGCATCTAAGCCCTTGAGCATTTAGATTAATTCATGTTTTGCTGTTTTTTCCACTTTTAATTCAGGCCCATTCATGATGTGAAGATATTACGGACTTCTGTTAAAGACTAGCTTAACCAGCACCAGAGCCGGCAAAAATGCAGATGTTAGTGCCAAGGAATGAATGCCGTTCTTTGTTCGCCGACTATTTTGGGACTGTACTGGATTATTCATAAATGTGTTATAACATTGTATTAGAGTAATGTTTATAACTGAAACGAGTAAAACAACGAATAAGGAACTTAGCGGCTTTTTCTTTGCAGTTTCTCGTTACATTGGTCTTATTCGCTTTCTTGTTATTAGAATGTCACTTCCTTAACTTTGGACTTCTGCCAGCAGCCTGTTATCATCTGTTGACGCAGGGAACTTGTGCAATTTAGGGTATAATTGAGCCGAGCGGAGCTTCGACTCGAAATTTGAGGCTTGAAGCTCGGTTCAAGTTTGATTAGGTTTCACCTTCAAAATTTGACTTAAAAGCTTAAGTTTGATTTCAGATAAAAATAGTTTACTCATTCGATGGACTTGTTTTTCTAGTTAAAAAAAAGAGCTCGATATTCTTGTTTAACTTCAAATTTGATTATTTGTTATCAGGTTTAAATGAAATATTTTTAGTACTAATTAAAAAAAGCTCAATGAAGTTCACAAGCTATTCGAGTCAAATATTAGAATATTCAAATTTAATTCGTTTGAATTGTTTGTTGGTTAATTAAGTTGAATTCAAATTTTTTTCTAATGGAATTAGAACAACTTACAAATACAAGTGTCTTGTTTATACCTTATTACCTTATTTTGGAAGCAGGGATTCCAAGCTTACGACAGTTTTACTTCCCTCCAAAACTGCTGTTAGGCTATTCTCCATGCATTATTCCCTCGCATTACGTAAATGCTTCATACATTACAAGGCTCACTTAAATGAAAAGAATTCGATTATCATTAGCTTAATTATGTCAGCAACTAACCCTACATTCAAATTCAAGGTCATCTCATTGTCATAGGAACGCAAAGGAAAACAAAATATTATGCTTCGTAGCTTAAATCAAACACCAAATAACCAAGAAAAAAAAAACGGTCGGCTACAACTACCAAAGCAAATTCGCTGTCGGCAGTGATGGCTATACCTTTTTGAGAGGACAACTTCTGAGACTGCTGGATCATAAAAATTCATAAAGATTAGGTGGTTCTATTTCATCAAATTTTGAGAGTTTACAGGATGACATTAGTTATATGAAATTAATAATATAATGCCACCTTCTAGCAACCAACCAACAATATATGCCACTATCAAGTTCAAAACCACTGAAACACAAGCCATGATAGAAGCAAAAACAAAAACAAAACCTGTCCTCATAATATACAAACCAGGGCTAAATTTCTACAGTTCCTTTTAGTTCAGAGCGGGGAAAATTGCAGGAAGCAATTCAGTGTATCTTATATCGGTAGTTCATAGCATCATCTCTTCTGAATCCGCTATTCTTCTCAAAGAAGATCGTATTTTACTGACATCCTCTAGCATTCTTTCTCCCGAAAAAAATTGGAATACTATTGAAGGTAATATGGAGTTGCAACCATAGTTATCCACTAGCCACGATTCATGTTGATATGATCATAATAGTTGTATACCTTACAGGAGGATTGTCCCCCTAGGAGGGTAATGACTTGATTTCCGAGTTTAATGAACCAGCAAAGTGCTACATATGGGCTAAAAATTAAGATGTCAGCTCAGTTTGCCTGAATTTGTAGTCTGGTTCAACTGACTCCCATTCTCTTCACAGGTGGTGAGATTCCGCATAGGCAATGGAATCTCATTAAATCCATTAGACTCGACTGATACAGTGAAGGTGCCTTTTGAGACTGTTATCCTTTCTGGTTCAGATGTTTTGCGAGTTGGCTCTTGGGGAAAACCCTGTTTTTGTAGCATTTCCATATACCGTAAAGATGGGACATCACCCTTACAGTAGCCGCGCCACATGCTACGGTATGCTGCCTCCAAACCACTGACAAAGTTCTGTCCATCACAGACAGGTGACTTAGACATAAGGTCTCGAAGACTCGTTCTCAGTTTCTGGAGAGCAGTGACGTCTGAGGCCAGTTGCAGTGCCAACCAGACATATTCGTCTTCATTTTTGGCTACCAGATGATCTAACCCTGGATCGCAAATAACCAGATTGCTACATCATTTCGCATGACAATCACAAAAGAACAAACTAAAGACATCTGCAACCAACATTAAGATACATATCCCGAGACCCAACTTGAATTTTAAATAATTTGAATGCTACATACATCAGAGTGAAAAACTGGAAGGAAAAAAAAAATGAAAGGGCCAAAGGACATTATCAAAAGCCAGACAAAAACAGATACTTAATAGAAATGAACAAGAAAAAGTGAAGCTCACTACCAACTTTGCTGAGAAGACTGACACCAACATTATGAGCATGTACTGAACCAGCCATGGTAATACATGGCACTCCCATGTATAGAGATTCACATGTCGTCGTTGTTCCAGCATATGGAAAAGTGTCCAAACTACGTAAGATATGTTAAAAGAAAAGTTAGAATGTATAAAAAGGATGTATAGAAAATCAAGAGATTAAAGCCAGGAATAGAGATGCCACAACAGGGGAAGTTAGAGAAAGATGGAAAAAGAAAACTTTTTTTGCCAATAACACAGAATGCAATTAGATTTACCTGATGTCCATAAGAGAATAAGCTTGCATATGGTCATGATTAAGAAGAATTAGAGGGAGAAGATCAACACGGAGAGATTCTAAACCCAGCTGCTCCAGAGTCGTAAGAAATTTCTGCCTAACACTGTCGCAACAAAATGGCTTGCATTTTACCACGAGACGGGAGTTTGGAACAGCACATAATATCCTTGCCCAAACTTGCAAAACCTTGGGTGTTATCTGAAAAAGGTTACAATGACAGGTTAATGATGAATGCCATAACCAATTAGAAACTTGTGGTCTTTAACTTTAGGTTATAGTTACCAAATAGTACCTTTGCCAGATTATTAAAGCTACCGAATGTAATGAAGCCATTGGCAAGAGCAGGAGTTGGTGAAACAGGTCCAGCCTCTGGGGAAGGAGTATAACAAAGGAAGCATTCTGGTAGTCGAACTAACTCCTCAACATGCCTGCCATAGGTAGTTTTATGTTCAAAGTAGAAAACATTTTGCATATCTCATCGAACACAATAATTCTAACCGAAAAAAGAGTCAGGTAAAGTAAAAAGAGGACCTACTTCTGCTTTGTACCAGGAGGATCTGCGAGTGAATCAGTTATTCGGTAATCTATGGTAGGCAAACCAGTGGTATTGGGATAGCCAATCCAAGTCACCTACAGTAAAAAACATAGCAGAAATCAGAGAGATCTAGTAAATGTTTAGTCTACCGTATCAAGCTCACGACAAAAGCAAAATCACCATGCATAAACCAAGCACCCAGAAAACAACTCAAGTTTCACTCTAAAAGATTTTTCTTCCATTATGAAAATTCTTTTAGTTTCATTGATGAAAGAACTTAAACAGGAAACAATTAAAAGAATACAAACATATGATACCTTAAGCATACCTGAACAGGTGCTGGTCGACAAGCCATTGTTCCCAATTTATTGTTGGCCGTATGACCAGTAAGCTCTACCAAAATGTCAATTTTATCATCTCTAACCATGCTTGCAACCTTTTTTTCATCAATACCATATATATCTCTCCATACCCCACCCTTTTTCAAGACTCTTTCCCTAAATCTATTCGTTTTTGCATCAGCCTGCAAAATGATAAAAATTTAATTTCAGAAAGGAAGACATAGTCCATCATAGAAACAAAGAAGATGCACCTTCACTAAGTTGTTTGTAACAGTAATCCAATGTGAAAAGTCATCGTTCCAAATTTTTTAAGTAATTTATACACGTATTACAGTTTTATTAGGGACAGGCAACTGGATATTGAATACATCACAATGAATTTTTTGAACAAATTCCCGGCATGCTAAATATTGATGAGGACAACATAGTGACAACAACATAACTGCTTAGATGATGACAGTTTTTGAAGACAAACACAAAGCCAGTTAAGAAAATAATTGTAATAAAGTTGACGGCTTTGGCACTGCCATGATAACTGGCATTGGGAGTAATCATGGAGATAACTCTCATTGACGGTGAGAATAGAGGTATAAAAGGGAATGCTAACAATCCTAATGCATTCCTTATTCCAGATACGACACTGAAATATCATTTAAATTCGTCATTGAGCTTCAAAGGGAAGATATTACCTAAACATGAATACAAATACTATGACATCGGTAGAATTATAGATGATGGATGCTCAAAAAATCACTAAGAAATGGTCATAACTATATCCAAGGCATTAGTACCTTCACTACAGCTGAATAAACAACCACCTGGTAGTTCCCATAGTCATGATAAATAAGAGGGGCTTCAATGAAATAAGACACAGAATGAGTAAAATAATCAGGAGAAATATATCCAATCACAAGAGGTCGTTCTGGATCTTTTGGGTTGTTCCATGAATCGTATTGTGGATATAGCCTCATAAATCGCCTTCCCCAGTCCCTGTTTTTGAGAAATCAAATTTAGAAAGCCTCAAAAATGAAGATTTTAAGATTTGTCAAAGATGATTCACCCAGTTTTAGAAAGACACTAACTTGCATGCATAAATAAATTTTCAAACATTAAGCAAGAAATGTAAATGACCGAAAAGGTCATAAAATCAAAACACAGATTTGCAAGGGAAATTAAAAAGAGATTATCCAAATCTTCCTTTTCAACATCTTTTTAAGACGTACATAGCAGGGTATCGGAGATATCATCACTACACTTAATATCAAAATCCCAATGTAGCTACTGCCTTCATCAATCATCACGCATTTCTTTCTAAATCTCTGGATTTTCCCGAAATTTAATTTTTTCTAGATCTGTTCAGGCCTTTCAAGAAACATTTTATATGTCAGAACACACAAATACAACCAGGGAATTAGAAAGAACGTTGGCATTACCGCTTAAAACTATGCATTTGTATGTTGCATGGGAAAGAACTACATCAGATAAAGGGCTTCAACAGTAAGCAAAAATTGCATTTCTGAAACAAACAATTATGACAAAGAAGCCATTGCTCAAAGGAACATGATGGCACAGCTGATAGAATATGGCCCACTATTTAACAGTTTTGCACAGTGAATTAGCTCCTACCTACGTAAAATGCAGAAGTCAATAAGATATAAACCAACCAAAGATAGTAATCTAATACTAGCAAGAAGAATATTTGCAGCGATGCAGCAAATAGAAGGGCAAGCAATCAGTTCATATGATTGTTCTTAGATGCTCCCAGGAAGACCGTCAATTATAAGTTAGTAATGAAAACGAAATACTAAAATGATACTAACAAAAAATTGACATTAAATACAAGTTATGGTGATAGGAGTTCAATTAAACCTGTGAGCCTCAAAAAGTTTATCATCATCTCCTTCATTTATGTAGTTCATTGCCAGCAGCCGATTCTGCAAACAATGTGAAATGTAATACATGAATAAGGGAATGACCAGAACATATATAGGAGAGCGAAAATCCAGAATGGAACCAGCAGAGGCATCCAGTAGCTAACATAAACCATCTCCTATCACTCACAAAAACAGAATAAGCATCTAAGATGCGCTAAAAAGTGCCAAAATGAACAAATATCAGAAATAGCATTTTCATTTTCAAAACATGCTACTAAAACTTTCTTTTCCAGTTTTTGTTGTCCATTTAATTTATAGGGGACATAAATATTGTCAACTAGTCTTGAAAGAACCAAAGATGATCCAGGGTAACTGAACCTGCTGCAAAGTATCATATCAAATGACATGCATGGGGTGGAAAAAAGGAGTTTTAGGTGAATAGACATTCAAGTGACAGAACTTATCCTGCACTAATTTTTTTTTCTCTTGTTCCTTTCGCTTTTAATTGCATGAATTTTGTCTCTCACCAAGCAATTACCATTTAAACTATATTAGATTCATGTAATGGTACCTGTCCTGCATTACGAGAATCAGGATCTATCTTAAGGCACCGCTCATAAGCTGTAACAGCCATGGATATATTGCCAGCATCTCTGTAAAGAACCCCTGAACAAAGAAGACATGGAGTATATATTAAAAAAAATCATATGAAAAAGGAATTATTTTCTGAAAGATTTGATGTAAGATTATGTATCTGTGAAAGCAACAAAGCGATGACATATACTAGGTGCCTAGTAAAGGCTATAGATTTTGGAGCAACATAACTAACAAGCAAGAGAAAAACCTAAATTATTATATGCTTCTGCATATGTGGGATTGGCAATGATAGCTTTCTCAATCATGCTAGCAGCAGCATCCATTTTACCCTGACAATAGTAAGCTCATAGTCGATCACTGTTTAAAACATAGTAATGTCTAATAGTTAGATCTATAATTCCACTTCAAACCTGAACTGTGTAGACAACACCAAGATTGTTCAACGACTGAGAGAAGTTTGGTTTGATCGACAAAGCCAACTGCAAGAAGGTATTATTAATAACGAAGATCATGAAAGTCATAGAGAATGAAGGCTTAAAAAGTTACAAAAGTGTCAGACATTGCCTGATAACACTCTACGGCTTTATCAAGGTTGTCTCGATCTTTGTATATTACTCCTAAATTGTTGCATGCCTCTGCACAATGGGGGTTGAAGTGGAAAGCAAGTTCGTAGAACACAATTGCCTGCACAAACAAAATTTGATAGCTAGATTGTCATCTGATGCAAACATTGCAGAAACTACCTACAAAGTATGTATACAAATAATTTTTACCATCAATGACAAATAGAAATCCAGTTCCCCAGAGAGAATCATGAACTTACAAGAAAATACATCTTACATAATTACTTACCATATCAAACTTCAGCATTTCACCATAAGCAACCCCAAGATTATACATAGCATCCGCATAGTGCCAATTATAATACAAGGCCTTCTTGTAATAAGCCACACCTTGGTTAATGTCTCCCTCCAACTTAACCTGAAGAGACATATAACCGAATGCAAAATCAGAGATAGAAAAACTCAGAAATTACTTACTATCAAGAAAGCACAAAGTGACAGACTTCTACAAACAAGTCAATAAGAGTTGCCAACGATGCAAGAAAGCATTTTGATCTAATGAAAGTGTTGGTCAAAGAATGAACAGAATATGATAAAAGATGCTGCAAACAATTATAGATGCCAAAACCAATGCTATTGTGTCACAAGCAAAAAGCAAGTTAAGATAATCATGTTCGTCAATCATAGATGTAGATACCATGATTAGAAGGGCATCATTCAAATATCTTGGCCTGCAATGTTTTTCTGTTATAAGTTGTCTTCGTGTATAGGATCATAGTTTAAATGCTTCTTGTTCTCAGGATGTCAAAGAAAAAGAAGCGACTGATGATAGTCTAATATGTTTGAAACACAGAAATGCAAACATCTAATGGAGCACCTCAATTCGAAACGCTAAGCAGTTTGATTGACATCTACATGTATTTTATGAATTGCTGGTTGGAAAGCTTAAAACATGGTTGTCCTAGCGCTTACACCACATGCCAAAGATGGAAAGTTACAAAAATCTAGACCACAGACAATATATTGTCAAACTAAATCTATAATGTTAAACACAAATATTCTGCAACCGCCAAATGCCCCAACTCGTTATCATCCAAAGCATAGATGATGATAAAGTGAGCAAATAAAATAAAATTATACTCCCTCTGTACCATATTTATGTCCGTGTTTGACTTTTTGGTCAAAGGAGCTCAACTTTTACCATTATTTTTAAAATATCATATTAAATTAAAATTTAAAAAATATGTTTCAAAAATATTGAAATTCAAAATTTACAAATCTTATTTTTAAAAATTTTATATTTTATGATTTTATTAAAAAAATGGTTAAAGTTGGGTTTGTTCGATTCAAAGTCAATAAAGGCCATAAATTATGGGACAGAGAGAGTATAACTTTCTTTCAGAAAAGAAAATGGCCTCCTACAGAATTTATTTAGTCTTTTCCGAGAAAAGAACTAAAATCTTTGTATAGCTGTAGGTAAAAGAGCAGGATATAGATGGACATAGCCACATAGTCCTCAAGTAACTTGCCAATTTTCAGTAAAATAAGCAATCGTGTAAACCACCGGCTAAACATGAAATAAAGTCAGAAACAAAACTAGGAAAAGAAATGAAAAACGGCAATGGATGATGCTATTTAAAATAATGAAAGGAAGAAAGCACCTTTGTCCCCAAATCTGTCAATGCAATCGCCATATTATTTTTTGCAATCTCAAAGTTAGGGGACACCGCTAGACACCTGGTAATAAAATAGTTGAGAAACGTGACTATCAGTAGAAATGAAAGACACCACCAAAATAAGCCAACAACATGTACGGCCCAGTAGGCAACAGGGTTAAGCGACTAACTGCATACTACCTCTCATAACAGGCAATGGCAGATTCCAAATCACCACGGTTCTTAAAAATGACACCCATGTTGCAATATGCTTCGGCATACATAGGTCTCTCCAGTACAGCCTTCTCATAGCAACTAAGGGCCGTGTCATATTGCATCATCTCAGAATAGACAACACCAAGGTTATAGTATGCAGGCTGTATGAATTAGGTATAACGAAATAAATATGTACTCGATGTAAAAAAGGAAGACGTCATAACAGCGTAACTTGAGAAAATGGGAATTAAAAAGACCATGACTGCATGTGCAAACTTTTAATTCCAACAACGATTTACTAATGAAGGAATGAAAGAAAATGAGATTACAGCATAATGTGGATCTATTTTAAGAGCTTCATAATACTTCTGAATTCCATCCTGTGTATTGCCAGCAAGCTTCAAACTGGTTCCCAGATCGGTCAGAACAATGGCTAGGCATTCTGCAGCTGGTTTATATGAAGGGTCAACTCTCAGAGCTTTTTGGTAAGACTGCAAAATAAAAAGGTGTAGACTCAGTGGAAACCACACAAATGAATCACTAATCAATGAGCCAAACACAATTAACACTTAAAAATCTCATGAGCATACCTCAGCAGCATCGACCAGACGACCTTCATCTTTGTATAGTATACCACAGTGAGTGAGAGCACAAGCATTCTGAGGATCCAACTTGATGGCTTCAGCAAAGCATTCAAAAGCAGGCCTTCCCATATTCTGCATCTGCAGGCATATCCCTTTTCCAATGTGGGCTTCGACACACCCACTATCTTTCTCCAAGGCACTATCATATAGGGCAAGAGCGTCGACAAACTTGTTCCTGGACCGAAGAATGTTAGCATAAGAAAGAGCATCATTCCCTTCAAATGCCTTTTGTGTTGGAGTCACAGCAGCTGTTGAAATACTTGGACCAAGAGAAGACTGTTGATCTCTTAAGAAACCATTTTCTGCAATCAGGTCCCTCTCCCTCCCATTTACATCTTTCTCAGTCCGGGCCATCCCGCTAGTACTATATTCTCACGTTTCTGTACAAATTTAATCAAAGATAGCAAAAATTATTAATCTTGAAATGGTGAAATCTTTTAGTTCCAAACTTCAAACAAGGTAATATGATACTTCTCCTTTCGTGTGATATAATATTATAATGCTTATGCTGAAGCTGATCAGACAAGCATAACAAGAACAAGTCTTGAAATTTACAGGCAAGGTTTATAATAATTTCAAACATGACTAAACAATTAATCATAATATAAATTTCTGAAAACTACATGTGATAAATGAGATTCTAACCCAAATCTATTTTTATGGTTTCAAACAAAATTTGATTGCTTTTCTCACCACGTGATATGATAAACTTAATTAGGTAATGAACCACAGATAAAACTTTTAGTCTTTCGATCCAGCAATTGATTGCGCGTGAACCATACACTAGCAAGACAAGTAATTTGACCAATTTAGCTGAAATTCTAAACCTTTTTCAGGTTCAACCAGAAATTATAGCACTTATCTGACTGCGTGAACAAATGCTACTCAAAATTTGATCAATTAATTGACAAAAATTGGAAATGAAAAGCAAGGTTCCGAAATTTACCTAGCAATGAGCCTACCAAAACTAAATCTAAACTAAGGGCTCCTCCAACTCAACAAAACAATACCCATTAAAGAAAAATGGCTTTGCATCATTTTAATCACTTCAAGACCACAAATTTAAACCCTAGGTAAAGCAAAATGATCCATTTCAGCAAACTGATCAAAGCCCATAAACCTTAAAACCCTAATAAATAAACAAACCATCAATTCCACTTTAAAACACAGATTTTAAGCAAAGAAAAGAAAAAATAATAAATTTAAGGCTTTTCTAATAAAAAATGCAATTTACAAATCCAACAAGCAAAAGCAAAATAAAACCAACAAAAAAAAAGATTAGGGATTTAAAACTTACCTCTGAAGCAACCAAACTCTGCCTCAAACTAACACAGCATAGATAATGCCAAAATCACCCAAAAAAGGGTAAGGTAAGGATGGGTGTAATTTAAAAATAAGACTGAGTTGGACCAAGTTTAATGAACAAAGAGAAAAAGAGAAAAGGGTAAGTTGCAGATTAAGGAAAGATGGTGTATTTCATGGTCTGATGAAAAAGAAGGAAAAAAATGGGAGCTTTGAAAGGGGGCACCCTCTCGTTTTTTTGGCAGAATTTTGAGGGTTGGTGGGGGCGGGTTTCGACATCTCCCAAACTCTGAGAGAGAGCCCCTGGCTGGTGCTGTCCGGAGTGTCTCTGGTCGTTAATCACAACATGTTTTTGCGTGGGGGTGGGGGGGGGGGGGCAAAAATAGGGACAGTGGGAACTTTGTTTTTTAGCCCTTGCTTTTCCCTTATATTTGCATCTTTTCACCACTATACCTTCTCCAATCGCTCATGACGGCTCGGCTTTTAAAATTCACATCGGGGGGTTTCCGAGTCCTATGGGTCAGTGTCGGTTTGGGATGCCAAGAAAATTTCTTTATTTTATTTTGTTTTATTAAGCTCTTGAATAATTCTTGTTCTTATATACGTATAATTTTTTATTTATTAATTTAAATATAAATAATAATAATTTATTTATTGTTATTACTTAAAAATATATAGTTTTATTTATTTTTATCTATTACTTATTTAACTTTAATTTTCAAAGAATCTCTTATTTCAATTATCTAATAATCAAACTATAAACACTTTAAACAATCCGAATTTACACTTTATATATTGAATCAAGTTAAACTTTAAATTTTACTTATTTGTATAAATAAACTAAACATAAATAACATCTTTTTTTATAAGTCAAACCTGAATTTTAAAAGTTCAACTGCATTTGACTCAGTTGCACTCATAATTGTAAACGTAAACATAACATAGTTATTATATGTTGTTACCTATTTTAACTAAAACTAATAAAATCTCCGTCGTTTTGACAAGTATCAATATATGTTTTTTTTAACAAATATAAATCAATAAATATTTTGTATTTAATAATTTTTTTGTAAATATTGGACATAACCTATTTTAATAAAATTCTTTCTTCTGGGTAATTTATCCCTTTTTTTTTTTATTTCATTCAAAGATCCAAAATATTTACCCTACTTTAAATATAAATTTATATAACTACTAAGTATAATA
>JAQSVH010000001.1:1391450-1413756 GCA_029448705.1 Adansonia digitata | reverse complement strand
GACAATTTTATAAGAAATATCAACAGAGACACGATGGGAAAAAACAAAGACAAAAATTATGATTTATCATATTCGAAATTCGAAGTTGAAATCAAAGTTTTATTTAGGTGTCATTCATTTGAAAATTCAAATAAATTCTTTTATAATAAGGCACAGATTAATATATTTGTGTTATACAATTTCTTGATCATATTTACGATACGTTTGATTCATTAAAATGAAATAAAATTGTAATGGAATAACTATTGCATAGAATGGAATAAAGCTAAAATAGAATAGAATAGAATAGTTTTAATAGTAATTTGGTTCAGTGAAATATAATATTATGAGATTTAAATTCTCGATAAAAGAGATTTAAATCCTTTAGATCAATTTCTTATTTCACCCAAAGTCTCTAATAACCATTTAGGGGGACATTGAATGACTATTCAAGCCTTGACCTAAATATGACCTACATTTAACCAAACATCCTATTAGTTCTTGAACAATTCATTGGCAGTCAATTTTAAAATTTATTGGATATTTGCCAAGTGGTTATTATAATTGCTATAATGAATTCAAGTCTGGTTGTTTGATAAGAATGAACCGGAAATGGCCAATCTTTGCATGTTTCCATAATAATATGTCATTAGTACCTATATTAGAGATGGTTCACGTTCATCTCAATTATGGATCCACCATGATATTCATGAAAATCAATTGCAATTAAATCGATACATGTGCATGAATATTGTCATAAAAATGTGAGTGTTTTATAGATTAGTTGTTAGATAATAAAAAAAAAAGGCAACTTTATATATGACATGATCATATAAGGAAAAAAAGAAGGTTGGCTTAGAATTAGTCATAAGAAATGGGACATATATATATGTGATGAAAACTTGCATTTATGCATGATATATGGTCTATTTTGTTTAAATCATGATAATACTGACATTTGGACGTCAAGCAAAAGAGAATGCTTTTTGAAATGGACAAAGCTAGATAGGTAGGATTTATTATTTCAATATAATCTGCTCATATGTGATTCATCTTGAATATCATTACATTTGGCAAGGGTTTATTTTAATAATAAAATCATTACGACTATTATATTCAAGATAGATGACTGTTTCGAAGTAAATCATATATATTTAAGCTTTGAATGCCAACTTATCATGATTACGAACCTCAAAAGAAAGAAAGTAATGCCATAAAGCACATGGGCAAAGATGAATGTTAAATTCCATTTTCTTAATATCATGGAGAACAGGGGCAAAATTTTTTAGCAAAAAAAAGAATTTTCTATTTAAAGCAAACAATGATTATCCAATTGTAAGGATAAGTAACGTATATATGCATAGAATTGAAAAGAAAAATGCAAGAGTCTTCATGGTATTCTAAAGTTTAGTGGCAAGAAAGTATAATGGTTTTGCACAATTAATGTGATCGCTAGATAATGTTGCCACAATTTTAATTATAATATTGTGCAAATTTATGATACTGCAAATGTTTTTATTTATGGTTTGTATAAATGATATATTATCTCATTATTCTATTTAAAAGTTTGAGATATATTAGAAGTTTAAAATTATGTTTAATTTGAAAGTTGAAACTCATTACTTAATGATCTTGTGAGTATGAACACTTTGAATAGTAAGAAAAATGCTATTTGACCCATAATATAAAACGCATCATCCTAACAAAAATGCTTAAGTGCTTGTAATGATAAGAGAAGAAGGAATAATATATTCTTAATATATCTATAACATAAATATGCTAGAGCATTATAGTTATAGGAATACTTTCGATGGGATTTATTTGAATATAAAGTGTAGCCACTCTTAGAAGTTCAAGGAGTTACTCTAACAACATTTGTGAAAAAAAGATACTAACACATAGCTAAAATAATGTCCCTGGAAATTGTTCATTCATTGATATATAAATCATTTGTGTGAGATGCATTCAATTAATTAAATGGAATAACTAGTTTAAAGTATAATCTACCACACAATTTCAATTAACTTTAATATATTTTCGTTAAGTAAAAATTTAATTGTAAGACAACTTTATTTATATAAAAATTTTTTATAATTACTAAGGATTCGATTTATTTTGAAAACAATGGGATATTGCTAAGACATTTTCAAAATAATGTCACATAACTTGGATGTAAATAAGTGAAAGGTTATGTTTTCAATAATTAAAGGATTGAGTCTGTCAATTATGTAATAAGCATTGTGTCTCTCTTGATTAATCACTAAGTAATAAATACTTTTTTGGACAATTATATCCATATAAAGAGATATCTATTTGTTTATAAATAAAACTCTTCTAATTTTAGAAGACGCATAGAAAACAACAACGATTGAATAATTATATTATGTACATGAACAAAAGCTATAAAACCCTCACAAGTTTTCGACATTTCACATTTTTTCTAATTTTGTTCTTGTCTTGGTGAATGTTCAGTGAATTCGTTTCATTCATGCAAAACACAATTAATCATTGAACTTTATAGTATCTTTGGATTTTATATACCAGTAACTCTTTTGCAACTAAATTATTAAATGTTGAAGATGAATAAAATTTTAAAGATAGTGTCATTGTTCTAAATATCTTAAATTCATCTTATTTGACTAACATTATTTCTTTTTCTTGTTTCTTTTTCTATTTTTTCCAACAATCTTAATGTTTATTACGACAATTTTATGAGAAATTAAAAAGAAATGAGTAGCAAACAAGGATAACATCATGATTCGTCATTCTCGAAGTTCAGAGTTGAAACAAAGTTTTATTCAAGCATATTTTATTTGAGAGTTCAAATGAATTCTTCTATGATAGGCCAAGGACTAAGTATGTTTGTGTCATAGATTTCTTGAATTACCTTTTGTTTACTCACACAAGTACCACATGAATCAATGATCATAATTAGTTCTTGAACAATTGATTCGCAATCAAATTATTTGACATGCATGTCAAATGGTGATTGTAATTGATAGAATGAATTCAAGTCTAGTTAATTGAAAACAATGAATGAGAAATGGCCAATGTATATCTTTGCATGTTTCCACATTCATATGCCATTGGTACATATATTAAAGACGATCCATTGTCAATTCTGTAAGGTACTATTTCATGCATGGATCCACCGTGATTTTCATGAAAATCAATTGGAACTAATTTGATACATATGCATGAATATTGCCATAAAATTGGAACTGGAATAATTATGGTTGGATTAGAATTATAGCCGTAAGAGATAAGCTTTATAATATATACATATATATATGATGAAAATTTGCATTTAGGAATGATATATAGTCTGTTTTGTTTAAATCACGATATTAGTGACATTTGGACGTCATCTATGAGAGAATGTTTTCTGCGATGGAAAAAAGCTAGAGAAGTAGTATTTACTATTTCAATATAATTTGCCGATATGTGATTTATCTAAAGTTTGATTACTTTCATTTGGTAAGTGCTTATCTAATTAATATAATACACTCAATCACTATGACTAATATAATGATTTGAAACAAATCCTTTATATATATATATATATATATTGTCTTTCTTCGAGTAGATAGACAAGATCATTTGAGTTACTAGTTGACATTGTGTCTTTCATTTGGATATGTAGTAATATATTTCCACGAGCATAGGTCTTTGTGAGGATAGTCGAGGTGATATTGCCAAATCCAATGTCTCATTCTGAATGCCTTGGATTCTTCATGCAGAAACAATAGTTATAATATAGCTCTCCTTGATCAGAATTTAAGGTAAAGAACAAAATCTAGATACTTCCTCAGAATTAGTTTAAATTCTAATAAATTGATTGAATATGAAACTGAGGTATTCCTCGTGTTCTTTTCATTGTTCATGAGACAAACCAATAAAGACTTCATTTGATGGTCCTGAAAGTTTCAGTTCTTGCGACGTTCCAAAGAAGATGGAGAAACCTGCAGATGCAAAACAAATGGTTTTTAATGAAGATGATGGATATGATGCTATTGTTGTGGGGTCTGGATATGGTGGTTCGGTTGTTGCTTGTCGGTTGTCGATGGCAGGAGTCAAGGTGTGCCTGGTTGAGAAAGGCCGAAAATGGGAAGCTAAGGATTTTCCAACCGACAGTCTCAAGATTATGTCAACTGTGAGGATGGAGAGCAAGAACTTGGGTGTCAGCTTTGGCCCAAAGGATGCTTTGTTTCAGGTCAGTCTCCCATTCCACCTCTGTTACTCGGATTTGATCATAAGTGTTTGGATATGAGTATGTATTTGCAAAGGGTATTTTCAATTTTTTAAAATTTTTTCATACCCACCCCTATCTATGTATGTATACCTATAAATAGGGCAGACATTCATTTTCATCTTCATGATCATGACTTTGAAACCAAGTTTCAAAGGCATATTTTGCTTTAACCGCAGTATGAATAAAATTCTGATAATTTATTAATGAAATTATAGGTCCATGAGCAAAATGATTCATTGGCAGCAATGGCATGTGGACTTGGTGGGGGTTCCCTAGTGAATGCAGGAGTAATGCTGCCAACCCCAGTTCGAGCTCGAAGAAACTCAAAATGGCCCAAGGAATGGGAAACTGACTGGGAAAGTTGTCAAGCTTCAGCTGCAACAATGATGAGAATTCAAAGTGTTCCAATCCAGTTCCCCATTGCCAAAATCATGAAAGAAATAGATTTGGGAGAGGTTGAAGAAATGGCTCAGGATTCAATTAAGCTGAGCATGAATTTCGATCTTGAAGATTCCCCATCCAGATTACCCAAGCATCAAAATCTGGATATCTGCATAGGCTGTGGGAACTGTGTTTCTGGGTGTCCTTATAATGCCAAGAATTCTACTGACAAAAATTATCTTGCATCAGCAATTCAGGCACGTTTCTCTTTAACTTGATAGTATTCTTCTTAAACTGCAATGCTTTTCGTGATGCATATTCTCCTTCATTTTAGATTACAATCAGAACTTGTTGTGATGCAGGCAGGATGCATTGTTAAAACAGAGTGTCAAGTTCAGTGTGTCGTTAAAAATCCACATGAAACAGCTCGGAAAGGTGAAATCGGTGGAACAAGAAGGTGGCTTGTTTACTTAAATGATATCGATTATATAAAAGCTGATTTTGTGATCATATCAGGTATGAAAGCAAATAGTGAAATCATTAGATATATGCATTGGAAAATTTTTGTTTTTCAAAACCTTCTGGAAAAGCTTAAATTTTCATGGTTCCAACAGCGGGAGTTTTTGGCACAACTGCAATACTTTTCAATTCACGAATGAGGGGATTGAAGCTTTCAGAAGCGCTAGGATCCGGATTCAGCTGTAATGGAAATACTGTTGCTTATCTTGCTGGAAGCACTGCACCTTTGAATGCTTGTGGGCTAGATCGAAAACGACTGTCCAAAACGCCTATTCAAGCACGGCCAGGGCCATCCATTTCATCATCTTACTCTTCTTCATTGGGTTTCTCGATCCAGGTTCATCAAGACCCTTTCTGAAACATGATTTTCTTGCATCTTTATTGACTTTCATTCTTTCATTGATCATCTTTTCCTTTTTTGGTTGCAGTGTGCTGTACTTCCTACTGCTTATCCTTGCATGTTGTTTAAAGGGATTACAACATTTGGATGGCCAACTGGTTACTGGTTCCTTCATGGTGTTATCGATAAGCTGAAACATCTGATAGGTTCCAAGTCAACCCAAGCAATGGTGCTCATTGCAATGGGACATGACCAGAGTGATGGGAAAATTATGTTTGACAAGGAAACAAATAAAATCTTCTTTAGTCCACCCCATGACCCTTTACTTTCCCGAAAAATCGAGGCCCTCCAAACGATTACCAAGAAACTAGGTGGAATTCTCTTTATTTCAAAGTACCGAAGCACGGCGGTACATCTTCTAGGTGGCTGCAATGCATCATCAGATTCCTTGGATGGTGTCTGTAATCCAAATGGCCAGGTTCTTGATCCGGAGGCCCCCGGTCTCGTGCATCGGGGCCTCTACGTTTGCGATGCTTCTCTAATTCCATGCTCAGTCGGCGTAAACCCGTGCCTCACCATTGCAGCAGCCGCCGAGCATGTAAGTAAAGACCTTGTGAATAATGTTCTCAAGTACAAAACTAAAAATTATGCAGATTCTGTTTCTAAAGTGGTTGAACAAACTCCTTGTGAAGAAACACATGATAATTTGAAGAGAAATGAGACATCATATGTGTCTGTCAAAGAAACCATGAGAGGTTATGTAGGGGGTATGCCATGCACAGCTTCTCTCAGATTGAAGATAAACTTGCAGAATCTGAACGACTTTGATGATTGGAATCGGATTAGGAGAAAATTTCATGTAACTATAAAAGGTAAAGTTGGGGGCTATGTTACATTCAGAGCCATTGAGAAGGATAAGTTGCATGTTATAGATGGGGAAGTAGCCATGTTTGAAGTAGATTACAGAACCCCGTATACACAATATATTCACTATCGCCTCCTCCTCACGGCTGCTTCTGGTTCGAGGTACAACAAGCCATCCATTTGCATCTCTCTCTCTCTCTCTCTCTCTCTCTCTCTCTCTCTCTCTTTTTAACTAACAAATTTTATAACATTAATCAAATGCAGATATGTTCTTGAAGGAAAGAAGGTAGTGAATCCTTATCTATTTGCACTATATTCATGGAGGGAGACGACAACGTTGTATGTGACATTCCAAAGGCTTGCCGGAAACTTTGCTGGGGATGCAGGATTGAACTTAAAAGGAGAGCTTAGAGTTTCCATGATTGAACTGCTGAAAAGCCTTATGAGCCTTGAAGGAAATGGAAAAAGAAGATTTATTCATCTGTTCTCATTGAATCTCCTTAGAACCTATGTTTTACAAATACCACAAGAAAGTCCGAAAGATTTTATCATCCTCACAGATTCTTACAACAATTCTTATCCAACGAGCACTTTCCATGAAATAAAAACAGGTAGGCAGGAAGCTGAACTGAACTCCTTGCAACTGAATCTTGGCAGGCAAATACCGTAAGAAAAAAGATCCTTAAATTAAAATAAAGGGGATAAATTATGATTATATATCAGTAAACAACCAATAAAAGATGGCTATAAGTTCTAATTTTGGTTACTTACTCTATATGATGCAGAAGATGGATGTATAATCAGCTGTAGGCAGTGGATCTATAAGCAAAGTAGATCGATGTTCAAGGAAGAAAAGCACCCGATTCTTCTACTGAATGGCTATTCCACTGAGAGTTTCTGTTTGCCAACAGAACCAAATGATTTAATCAGGACTTTACTGGCAGAAGGGCATGAAATATGGTTACTCCAACCAAGATTGCATGTATTGAATCCCTCAAACAACTTCACCATTGAAGATATTGGAAGATATGACATACCTGCTGGTAACAAAATTTACAAAAAGCTCTAGATGCGATCAGATACTCAAAGATCTAACCCTTTTTCTCTCCTACTTTCCGTTGCAGTAATCAACAAGATCTGCGAATTCCATGGTCCAAGCATGAAGGTACATGTAGTTGCACATTGTGTTGGAGGCTTGTCCATTCACATAGCTCTCATGGGAGGACATATTTCTGCAGCTCAGATTGCTTCTTTGTGTTGCAGCAACTCTTCCATGTTCTTCAAGCTTTGTACTTTAGCCAGAGTCAAAATGTGGCTTCCCTTGGTGCCTGTAAGTTTTCCGCTTAAATGTCAACTTGATATTTGCTTGAGCCTAATACTTCCATTAACTCAAGTGATGCAACCTGCAGATATCAATGGCTTTGCTGGGAAAGAACAAAATCTTGCCCCTGTTAGAGACATCAAAGGCCAGTTTGAGACATCGTCTCCTAAAATCTATAGCCCGATGGATGCCTCGCTATGAGAGATGCACCTGCAATGAATGTGAGGTCTTTTCAGGCATATTTGGCAACACATTCTGGCATCAAAACGTGACCCCAACAATGCACCAATGGTTAAACAAGCAAAGCACAACGAAGCTTCCCATGGCAGGCTTTCACCACCTGCGGAAAATCTGCAACTCTGGACTCATTGTGGATAGAAAAGGAAACAACTCGTATTTGATTCATCCAGAGAGAATGGCAGTCTCAACGCTTTACATATCTGGTGGACGAAGTCTTCTGGTGACCCCGGAGACTTCTTTTCTAGCTAACAAGTATGTCAAGTTGCACCAACCTGGTTTTAGACATGAAAGGGTCGTTGTTGATGGCTTTGGGCATTCGGATTTGCTGATTGGTGAAGAGTCTTCCAAACAAGTTTTCCCCTTCATTTTAGCTCACATAAGGTTATATGAAGAAGGGAAAAATGTAGTGATAAATTCCAAGGAAAGGCAAGGCAGCAAAGAAGCATTGGATTGGGCTGCTGATCCTTACCAAGTCTATGGAGGATCTGAAACTTGTTGGTTTTCACATTTGGTTGTTGTTGTCTTGGTTTTGTTTTTAGTTTTTTTCATGCTATCATCATTCATATGATTTTCCACTACCATAAAAAATGAAGTGTGAAGGTTTAATCAAGAGAAAAAAAAAATGAAATTCAATGTTCCATTTTTCAAATCCTGTAAATCTCCATTCGAAATCCTTTATTAGTTTATGATGCTTATAAATTTTACTGTTCACTATCTGCACATGGCCAAGTCGGACAGATCCGGAAGTCTATTTAATTGCTCGTTATATTATTAACAATATTATCTTTATATTAATATTTATTTATAAATTTAAATAAAAATATAAGTTTATTAGTAAATAGTAATTTTGGATTGAGTCAAAGTTCTATCTATATGAGTCAAACTTGCTATATCAAACTTTAGAAAGATTTATTTTATATATATATATATATATATAAAACAATTTAAATTTATTTAATAAACTAATAAATCAAAATTTTATACTGAATTCAACTCTTAGCCATCATTTATCAAAAGAATGAATTTAATTATATGAAATGATTGAGCATATAAAAACAGTTTACCTGCCATAATTAATCTAGATTGTCAAATATTAGCTGATGAAGTATTGACACTATTTAAGAGATATTTACATAAATAAATTTGTAATTAATATATTATTTATCATTATTTTTGTAAGGAATAATACATTGAAATTGAATACGAAAGTTTTTCAAATTAATACTTAAAACTAATACTTACAAACACTAATTAAAAATCTAAAAAAATATATTATACATATTTTATTGACGAATACCTTAAAGCTGCTCTAAACAAAAAAAAAAAAACAATAGGATGAGTTTCCATAAGTTTTTTATATTATTAGATTTGAATTTAAGTGTCGAATATTTGTATTTATTTTTAAAAATTTTTAATAAAATTATATAATCTAATTTAGTAATAATATATAAATATATACAACATCAATTTATCAAATATAAATCTTGAACGTATTTATAAATATATAAAAGAAAGCAGTTTAATATAAAGTGAAAAATAGAATTGCAATAAAATAAATATTTAATTATTAGAGAATTCTATTGAAAATTCCCACCGTCAAGACAGTTTGGCCGAGTGGTCTAAGGCGCCAGATTTAGGCTCTGGTCCGAAAGGGCGTGGGTTCAAATCCCACAGCTGTCACATTTTTAATTCAGCTTTTGCTGATAAGACATTGTATTAACATATTTTTTTTAGACGTTGGTCTTCCCTTTAATTTATCTGGCAGCTATTACAGAGATCGGAAGATTCCCAAATGGCTCGAGTAATTCCCACCAGTCTCCTGACCTGCTTCCTTAACTCACCGAGTTCCCTACTTACTCGTTGCCACACCACTTCAGAAAGATCATTTCAAACCCTACCTTACGAAGCAATCCAAGCAAATCGAAAAACAAATCCTACACTCACACATCTTTGATCCTCCAAGGCGCGTAACCTCTCTTCCTCTCTCTCCGCCTTGACTTCTTTACTTAATTGATCCTCATCCTGTTTGTTTCCCGAGAATATTTGAAAGAAAGGAAAAGCCTCAAATTTATTTATTTGGAGTGGGGAATGGTGCTGGTGGATTTGAGGCGTAGATAGATGGGGTAGATCCGCCGCATGATATGGTAAATGCAGCTAAAGAATTTTGGTAGTTCGGTAAAATTTCAAAGGCTTGGATTTGCCTGATGTTGTCATTGGCCCCTCCATGAGGTGGCAATGTTGCATTGCAATTTGCCCAGAGTTGTGTGGCAAACAACATAGATTATGGTGAAAATGTCAAACTTCCCAAACCCAAACTGCTACACTCTGTTTCTTGTTGCTTTTTGCTGATTATATGTATTCGAGAATCAATGATTGCGAATTAGTTTTTTTTTTCCCCTCTTTTTTGATATTTCATTTTTACTGTTGCAGAACAGCTTTGGGTATTCGATTTTGTTCCTGGAGAAGTAACTTCTGAAATCAGTGAAGGTGAGTGGTGAAACTTTTGCAGACCTAGCAAAGTTTACCTTCATGGTTATATTTTCTTCCACTCAAGCTCCAGGTTCTCTCCTTCAACATTAGTTCGATGATCTCCAAAATTTCAGCTCTAGCAAAACTGGAGGGTTCAATGTGTCTATGAGAGACGAAGCATCTTCTGCGACATCTATGGTGCATGAGCGTTGCATCGGCAAAACATTTGATGGTTTAACCTGTTTCGCAACTGGCTGGCTGAACTTAAATGATAGAAATGCTTCTTATTCTTGAAGAGAAGAGTGATCAAATAGATTATTTTTTAAGTTTTATTCGCTGCAAAGCGTTTAGAATATAATGGTTATTCATTTGGGGAGCCCCCATCACTTTGCAAAGAAGAAGCTTTTGACTAGAATTCTAGAGCCGCGGTCAGTGTCATTGCCTTTATTGGGCAGTTGCTGGATGTAATTGAACTCAAAAGTAATCCGTCGATTTTTTTGAGAAGATTCGTGCTCAAATCACAATTCTACATCGTGTAAACGTTCAACCCTTTCTAAGATGGAGAGAAAGGAATCTGCATCAACCGTTTCGAAATATTTCTCTCGAGCACACTGACATATTTAGTTACTGGAATGATTAAATTCACCATTGCTTCTGGTTAAAGGTTTTTCTTATGTGGACATATTAACTGAGTCGGCCCTGAAACCATGTTCGTGTTGTCAGTCCAGCATCCTTAGAACTGAAACTACAGGAATCCGATTTTGATTGATTTTTCGTGGACATTAGGCTGAAATGGGGAAGAAATCAGTTATTTTACATTCTTACAAAGTTTACAACACTGAGAAAAGAGAAACACATTTGCCAAGCTTGCTATGGCAAAAAGAATAATTTTGTTAATTAAAGTGCTCTTTCTAGGATCTAATCTCTTCGAAAGGTGGCCTTCTGCTCCGGATTCTGCATAAATTTAGAGCACAACAAACCAAGGGAAAAAACAAGTGGCCAAAAGGATATTTTGATGGGATAATCAGCATGTTGAAGGTAAAAGGTGTAAACAGTTGCTGATGAAATACTTTGCAGGATAGAACAAATCATTCCAATAATCTCAGGAAAGGAACCGCAGCGCTTGTTACTTGCAGATGAATAATACATCCAGGGTAATTTATTGCTTTCCCATCTCCAGATGACCCTTTCCTTTCCAGCCTTATAAGCAAGCTCGATGATGCAGATCACGGTAGCGACGAAAGACATTAACATGGCGATCAAAGCATATCTAGGCTTATGCGCAGAGGAAAGCTGGTCGAAAGCGGCTGACAGGAGCTCGATGAGAAAATTGATAATACCAAAGATCCACTCTTTGTTCATCTATCAAACAACCAAACGAAAAAAAAAAAAAAAAGAAGAGGAAATCAATATTTAGTTTAACTTTCATGAAGCCCTTTGATTTAAGCAATAGATCAAAGATTTTTATCCTAATGTTTCGTGCGTTGACCTTTCACCTTTGCCACTTTTCTTCCTAAACTATCTCCTCTGTCAACATTTTCAATTAAAGTCTGCTCCAAAGCCACTCTAGCAAGAACTGAAGCATCTTCCGCAACATCAGGGTTATTTACCTTGTTTAGAAGTTCCGGCAAAGCGTTTGATGGGGGCGTAGTGACGAGTAATTCCACCAGTTCTGGCCAGCTATGTTCTGAGTTGGTTTGGGAGACAGCATTCGTAGTATCAGAAACCGAAGGCTTCCCAATCGAAAAGGAAGAGAAAGGGTCAGTGTTTGAGCTTGTGTAGGAAGGCAGGCAAATTCCCTTCTCTTCAAGTCTCTCAGCATCTGATTTAAAATAATCCAAAATTGGTCGTTTTAGCATTTGCATACCTGCAATTAATGTTAAGTAACAAAGAGAAGAAAGCAAGAATGAAATTGAAGCTTTCTTTTTATGAAGATTGGTGTTTGGTGCAAATTACATGTTTTTTTTCTGTCAAAAAATAAGCATTTGAATAGAGATCATGCATTGGTCATAAACCATTGCTTTTGCTGTGTGTAGTATTTGTATGTATTGATACCATTTTCCACATTTTGTCAACTTCAAAATAAAATTAAATATGCTAGACATTGTCAAAATTGCAAGAGCATATTCTTATGATTACAATTTTATAATGGGTTTTTTCTTTAAGATGTCTGTTTGGAGTTTTGTAATGGATTAGGTTATCATGAAAGCTCAAAATTGTGCAACTTGATAGGACTCGCTTAAGTCTCTATGTTCGTATCGGATCCTCACTTCAGTTAATGATTACGTTGATGTCATTTGCAAAGATTTACACATTTTTAATTGAAAATTTTGTGATTTTGTCTCATAAAAGGTATTTTACTTGAATGAGCCTAACACTATATACGTGTATCATAGCGAATCATTAGAATTTCTTAATATGAGATTAAGATGTTAAAAATTTTGTTTGACACAATTATTGTCATTAAAATATGTACGATAAGCCAAAACAACTCAATATCAAAAGGATAAATAATGTAATTCTGGTAAAAAATGTCTCGCAACTCTTAGATCCAATCAAGTGTATGTACCACTATTCTATTTCATTTGTTACTTCTTTTTCGGAATCCACAGTTTATGCTATAATTAAGTCTCCATCTAATTGGTATTTTTATCTTTTATTAAAAAAGCAAAAATAAATGGTAAATACATCAACCAAATGAAACTAATTTGTTGGAGGGTTGTGTTTTAGAGAGTGGCTATGCCACGGACTTGTTAAATTAGTTAGCAATCAAGACCCAATAAGTGTTGGAATATTTTCAAAATAATGAAAGGTTATGTTTTTAAAGTAATGTCTCTTAACTATTTAATTAAGAGTGATGTCTTGATTATTTATCAAGTGGTATGACTATCCAAATGAATAAGTATTTGGAATAGTTATATCTATACGAAAAGACACTTCATGTCTATATATAGAACCCCTCTCATTTGGAAGACAAAGATAAAAAAATAGATAGAAAACTATAAGTAGAATTTTAGTAGTTTTGTCACACATTGCTTGGTGCATAGTAGATTGATGTCATCAATGCAAAATACCGTCAATCGTAGAGCTTCATTGTATCCTCGAAATTTATACGCCGGTAACCTTTTTCCATACTTAATTAACTTTTTGCATACCTAATTAATAGTGAGGGCAAATAAAACCTTAAAAAAAGTGACATTGCTACACGCCTTGAAACCTTCATCAATTTCTCATATTTTTTGATTCTCCACGTATCAACAGTAAGTTCACTCTTTCGCGATAAAATGTTGGCATTGGTTTTAATCTTACACTTTTTCTACGTGGACCGAGAAAAAAAAGGGCTCCATATACAACATGAACAATGACTTACGTACTGACCCGAATGAGTTTAATCGTTCTTTGAAAAAAAATTGAGGTGATATAATCACATTATAAGGGACTAATTAATCTAAGATAATTAAAAGAAAACCACATCAACATATTTATTAACAGGCAATTAGATCAATAAAGAAATGAACAATAGAAAATCCATGGTCTTAAACTGACTGCAGTTTTTTTCTTTCTATCCAGTTTCAATTGTTCATCATAGTAGGCTTTGCCATGCTCCAAGCTTTAACATCTGCAGTGATTGTATCAGTCCCATTGTTGAATACAAACAAGTGAGCGTTGTCAAACACTGCTAGCGTCGGATAAACTCTCGATGTGATGCATGTTTTGCCTGCAGCCCCGAAACTTTCCACCACTGAGTTATCAATCTGCAGAGATATAAAAGCAGAAAAATATCAATCTGCAGAGCCATCGAAACCAAAGTTATTTGAAGGGTAATGTATGTATGTACCAAACTCCTGAGAGAAAGTTTCTTTTTGTCAGCCAAATCTACATCCACAAATCCTGCAAATGATGGTTTATATAACCCAATTTTCCTCAAGGAAGAGCTGCCACAATGTAACAAAATTAATCAAAAATAAATCTAAATGTTTGACATGAGAAAAAGGAAATAATATGGATTAGAAGAAAAATACAGGTAAACTTATCAATGGTTGGGCTAGTTGGCCCTACCAGTGTGGACTGGACTTTGGACATGAGTTTTTTTTTTTTATTCAATTTGTCCAGCCCGGACATAAACACGTTTTAATTACAACAAACAAAGTTTGTAAAACTTACCTCTTAGCATCAGAGCATAAGAGAACAACATGTTTGTCTTGACCTTTAAATACCCTGAAAAAAACAGGGGTATATTCTTGTAGCTTTTCTGAAGCTAATGTTAGCAGCCCAAATGGTCCAACACCACCTTGAACAGTCGAGCCCTTTTGGCTACAAAGATCCTGGGCATTGGTCCAGCTAGGATCAAATGGTTCAGCTTTGTCCAAGTTAGATATGGAAAAAGTAACATCAACGTCAGCCTGGGAAGATCATCAATAACCAAGGAAACTTATGATTGAAATTTGGTGTAATTCAAATAAAGTAATTAAAAAAATGCTTACAATATAAAATTATATTACTCGAATTTAAATGTAAGTGTTAGTATTTTTAATTTTATAAGTTTTTTTCATATATTTAGAATATCTTTAAAGACCATAACCTCCTATCAATATATGATAATGAGTCAAATTTAGGTGTTTTAAAAAAGTAAGAATCCAAGCATAATAGATCTTAAGCAGCAAACCTGGGCTGCAGTAATTCCCTTGACTTCAATATGTTCTCCCAACTTAAGCTCTTGATTGCTTAATTCAACATTTTGGGCCCTAAGTCTCTCTACTTCTTCAATAGGCCATTGCAGCAATTGCTTCCTGTTAGGATCAAGCCAAATCTTCCTTGGAATTGCCTGAGGACAAACGCCATAAAAGTTACTTAACAAATTATTATCAAACTTCAAAGTTGATCAACATCTCCATTACCTGTATACCAGCCCATCCTTTCTTAACATCATCTTTAGAAGTATCAGATTCATTGGCCCAACCCCATAAAATCCTCCTATTCTTTAAAGGGTCAAAAAACGTCTTTGAAGCATAGAGATTCCCATAATCTAATCTAAGCCCATCCCAGCCATCAACCATGTCCTTATCCACCAAATATTTATCCCCGTCTGGTAAATACGAACCTATAGTGTAATAATCAAACCTAGTAACATCCAAGCTCACCTTCAAAACATGCTTAATATTGGGACCAAAAGCTGACGTATCTAAGCCAGTTTCACCCAACAATGAAACTGGAAAAAAATCTGCGCATTCCCACATACCTGTTTTGGCAACAGAATGCAAAGGGTGCTTCGCTTTAATCCATTTCTTGAAATCCCTACTTCTGTATAAATAAGCAATCCCTCTAAGTTTCCTTCTGCTACCCACCACCATTCGCCAATGCCCGTCGATCTTCCATGCGGTTGTTGGGTCGCGGAAGGCAGTTTTGTTCATGGTTGCGTCGGCAACGGCGATGGGGTTGTCGGCCGGCTTGATCCATTTTCGCAAATAAGGGTCGGATAAATTAGCTGGAATCGCATAGTTTTGGACTTGATTTTGTTCGGGGTCGATTCCTGTGTAAAAAATTACAGGTTTATTGTCTGAAAGAACGGTGGCTGATCCTGACCAACATCCATTTATATCAAAATTTTCTGAAGGATAAATTGCAGGCTCAAGTGCTTCCCAATTGATCATGTCTTTGGATACTGAATGAGCCCAAACAATGTTGCCCCAAACTGCACCCTTGGGGTTATATTGGTAGAATAAATGGTAAATCCCATTGTAGTACATTGGACCTGTTCGATTGCAGCAACAATGTCAATAAGAACTTCTAAAGAAAAAAAAATGTACCCATAGTTGAAGGAATAGATGAAGAACCAAATTTGCAATATTTCGTTGGAAGACTTACCATTTGGATCTGTTTGTCATAGTGTTTATCATTTAAGCAGTAACCCATGAAAGAATGAAAAACAAAACAAAACAAAATAAAAAAAATGTGAAGTTAGCATATACATGGAATAAAGATGACAACTAGTACAATAAATAGATATACATTAATTGAATTAAATTGGATTTAGATAGTAAAAGAATTACTATTATTTAAGGTTTGATCTGATCTTTTTAGGTTTGAAAAATTAGTTTTTTTATTAATTAAATAATAAGTTAAACATGATTGATTCAATTTAAATAGAGAATTTTTTTTATCTCAATCTTAGTCTTTAAACAAAGCTACGAATATGTATTTACTGCTAATAAATAATGTATTATTTGCATAAATGCTGTACTTAAAATGAGTATGAAATGCGCAAATAATGATATTGATATAGTAAAAGTAAGATTCAAATTTCAAACTCGTTAAAATGATTTAATGAATTGAATTAAACTTTAAATTTAATATAATAAATCTTTTTACGTGATAACATCTTGTGTTTTTTAGATTATACATATATATATTTTGAATGTTATCTGTCATATTACTCTTACATAAAATAGTATTAAGAAATTAAATTAAATATTATCTAAATTAACGAAAGAAAAAAAATTATAAAAAAGAAAAAAATTGTATTCACCATTAATCCAATTCATAGGAGGCTGAAAGTGATAACCAGTTCTGTGAAGTTGATTGATAGTAACTGCCTTCTTGGACTGTAACTCTGGATAAACCTTGTGAGATGCTTCGACGACGGCATTGTTAAAGTTACTTATCGCACAAAAGTAACAAAAACCTAAATGAATCAAGAAAAAATTCGAAAACTGCATTGATAATAATCGAAATACCAAAACTTATAAACAAAAGAAAGAGAAATTTAACAAACTTTGAATAAAATTGTGAGTATATCGGTTTATTTATAAAGTGAGAAAAGGTTCAAAATAAAAGGATAAAATTAAATCCATTTGAAATTAGATACGGTATAATTTGTTAGTTAATGAAATTTAACCAAATATGGCATTAAATCCAGAATTCTTGTTGGACCATAACTCTTTTTTCCTTTTTCCTTCAATATATAATCAAATTTAACCAAATATGGCATTAAATCTAGAACTCTTGTTGGACCATAATTCTTTTTTCCTTTTTCTTTTAGCTATATAAATTTTAAATTTAATTAATCAACTCTATATACAACTGGTGTTATTATTATAGGAAAACAATAATATACTCTTAAACAATACATATAGATAAAAAGGATTAGTTAAGTGAGATAAAATGGATTATAAATTTATAATTATGTGATTTTATAATTTTATTTTTTATGATATGTTTTTCTTGTTTATAGCAACGAGATTAATTAAATTAATAACAAGCAAATATATTGTTTTTAAGATTTTGTTTCTATTTGTATAGTGAAAATTTTGTTATTGCTTTGTAATGGATAATCTTCAATTATCTAATTTTTATTTTATAAAAAAAATAATATTTTTTGTTACATAACATAATCTCTAATTCATATAAGATAATATATTTTTTTGATTGTTATTAAAAAAAAGTTTTTTTAAATAATAAATTTATTTTATTTTATTTTATTTTATTGTTATCAAAAATATTTTTATTAAGTAACATAATAATATTTGAAGATCATATGTTATAAATTAGGTTATCTATTTTCTATATATAAAAAATCCTTAAATGGGATCTTAGTTTACACTTGGTGAACTCTTTACTTGACATATAATGACTTTTTTTAGCTATTATTAATTTATTTAATATATTATTTATTTTTAATGAAGTGTACTTATGAGTTGACCCATAAGCCAACTCACGATCTATGTCCAAATCATTTCAAAGAAAGTGAAAAAATTAAAGAAAAAATAAAAATAAAAATAAACTTGGTATTAGCTTATGTGAGAAAATTGATTTAAAGATGGCAAACCTAAATCGTTCGATGGATTCTGAATCGATCTAATCCGAATAAAAAAATTTTTTTTAATAGTGGAGGGCCCCGAGGTGAAGTAGGTTTTTTTTTTTTGTTTGAAAAGCGGTTATGAAACAGTTGTAGTGTTTGCCTACTCCACCTTATCCTGTTGATTGAAATTATTATTTTACCCTTAAATATTTAGTTTTTTTTAAAAAAGATAATATAATAATTATATGGCAACATCTCTTTTAATGTATGCAAGTTATATTATTTTATGTTTAGAAATGCTTCAAAAATATCTTTTCTCTTGAAATGTATACTTTATTATTTGAAAATAATATAAATAATTAAGAAATATCCAATGAAGTAGAATGAGACGATAATGGTTATATCCAACATCCATGGAAGTGATAGTGGTATTGAAAATTCAACATCCACGATGGAGCGGAGTAGGTGATGGAGCAAAACGATCCACCAGTGGGTCAAAGATGGATTTTGCAGTATCCACCTCCACCGCGCTCCATTGCCATCCCTAACGCAACTAAAGAATAGAATACGAATCATAATATTATTGGGTTATTCTTCCTCTATTATTTTTATTTAAATAATTAAATAAGAAAATAAAATATAAAAATGAGTTAGTAGCTCATTAGTTTAACAACAAAGGAATTTTCCAATTTTTTTTCAACATAATTCAAATTTATAATATTAATTCTAAAAGCAAAAAAATAATAAAAGCATATAATGCTTATATAAATTAATATAAATAAACGTCACGTCCAATTCAATCAAGAACAAAACTCTAAGAGAAGGTTCTTTCAGCCTGGCTTGGCCCTTGGATATAAAGAGAGTCCTTGATCTTGTGAACGGTGGATACATCAATCCTGAAAAGACTAGGCAATTATATCACCTAATGTTTGCTGTAAAAACAGAAGTGCCAACAGTTACGTGGTCTGTTGATAGAGTACTAAATTTTTAGTTTAGTGGTCCGGTCATGATCAAATCCTGACGGGCTCAAATATCAAGAAGAAAAAGGACCCACAGTTAGTTAAAATTCCAGCATTTGCACCTGCGAACACGATTTAAGGAGCCTGAAGAGAACTGCAGCACACCATAAGAAACACCCCGGCCATTCAAGGCTGGAAATTCAACCTCGCTGGCTTTCATAACCTCAGAAGGCTGCAGGTAGATTGGCCGGCCCCAATCATGATGCATAAGCCACCGTATGAGTGAAGAATTTTGCATCAGCAGTGATGAAAAATTTGGAGGGATGACAGAGTCAGAGCTTAAGGTCTGCCTCAGTAACTTATATCACCTGGGAAACCATCTGTACCAAAAAAATAAGGGGCATAAATGCATGATAGATACCCATGGTAACGGTTGAGGTTATGCCAGCATAATTAGACCATTTTAGATCATCTCATAATTTCATAGAAGACGGTAAAAGCAAAGCTGATTAAGAATAGTTAATGTGTACTCATGGTATGTATTCAACAATGTATATTACTCGGGAAACATAACCTTAGTAGCCATTTGGACAAGGATTCTCCACCACAATTGACTGGCAACTATAAAGAAACAAAAATGCATTTTTTTTTTCCTTACATGTTGTTTCAGAAATTGCACGCCAAGTTGTTCGAATTTAAGACAGCCAGACCATATATCAGAACACCGTTAACTGATATACGAAGAGATGTCTATTGCAGCCCCTTTAAAGAATATGGTACTGTCTAGTAAAGACAATCAAAATAAGACAAGGATGCCAAACTCTTCATTTACAAACGTTGTAAATTAAAAAGAATGTTGGGAAAAAATGATATAGTCTAGTAAGTTATTTTAAATAATGTTGTACTAGTAACTAGTTAGGAGGAAAATAACATTAAATGTATAGCCTAAAATTTTCATTTCATTACAGTTTGTCTGATACAAACAGATAAAGAGGAAATAAACCATTGCTAGAAAAGTATGATGAAAGAAAATTGTAGCTTATAATTCTAAAGGAAAATTTTCTCTTTTCACAAGATTTAAGTGCAAAACAGGGCCTAATCCAAGTGGAATTTACCAGAATTATTTCTTGTCCATTAAATCAAGCCATTATTATATCACTACAAACAAATGGCCTCAAGAACTGCAAAAGTTCCGCATTCAAAGCAGATGCAAGTTAGACATTTAGATTAAAGAATCCTAAAAATATGGTCTGATGCTTTAATAAAATATATATAAAAGGGGAAAACTAACCTGCCAATATTGGGTAAGCCAATTACCAATTGTCCCCACATGAACAAACCCCCTCATTGAAGTGGTGAAACCGATTTGCATCCCGGACAATAATCAATCTCTTTGTAATAGCTGATACAAACTTAATAAATGTGTGGCAGTCACCGCAAACTCTAAGATTCTTTGTAATCCTGATAGGAGTTCCCTCAGGTGTGGCAATAAGACCAAATGCAATAGCCAATTTTTCACTATGTTTATACAAGATTCCAACCTTAACTTCCTCATCAACATCATGTAACACATAATTTGTATCTGGAACATAACCAGCTAACTCCAATTTCTCACTCATGCTCCTCAGTAAACCATAAATCTCCTTTGATAGAGGATGAGACTTGTCCCCAACACTAAATTGATGAATCTCGTTGTCCACCTCAATCCAGGTCCAACCAGGGATCTTTTTCAAGTTCCTTCTCGTCATCAGGCTCCTAATTTTCGCCATATCTTCCCACCTACCAGCATTTGCATAAATGTTGGAGAGTAGCACATAGTGCCCTGGATTCTGGGGCTGAAGTTCGAGAAGAGATTTTGCAGCCCATTCCGCCAACTCTACATGTTTATGGATTCTACATGCCGCGAGCAAAGCACTCCATAGTCCTTCGTCTTTCTCAACTGTCATGTTCTCTATTAAGTTCAAGGCCTCATCGAATCTCCCAGCCCGGCCTAAGAGATCAACTATGCAAGTACAATGCTTCACATCTGGTCTCACAGTATAGTTGTCCCACATGGTGCTAAAAAGCTGAAGACCCTCGTCAACCAAGCCGGCATGACTACAAGCATATAACAGAGAAACAAAAGTTATCCTATTTGGCATTATCCCACTACTCAACATCATAGGAAATAAATCAAGCGCTTTCCTGCCCTGCCCATGGTAACCATAAGCAGCAATCATCACACTCCAGGAAATTACATTCTTCTCTCGCATGCTATCAAATATTTCCCTCGCACAATCAACACTCCCGCACTTGGCATACATATCAATCATTGCAGTACCCAATATCACATTCAAACTAAAATTCAGTCTACAAATATAATCATGAACAAGTCTAGCCTTACGCATAGCACCCAATTTTGCACAAGCATTAACTACAGTCACCATACTAATCTTATCCGGAACAACGCCTTCCTCTCTCATCCATTCAAACAAAACCAACGATTCCTTGGCATTCCCACACTCAGCATACCCAGCTATCATAACTGTCCAAGTTACGAGGTCCTTGTTTGGCATATCATCAAAAACTCTACGGGCATCCTCAATGACCCTACATTTCTCATACATGTCAACGAGAGCTGCACAAACAAAGTGATCCAAACACAAACCGGATTTCAAAACAACACCATGAATTAAGCTACCCATTAACAAATCCCTCCTATCCCTACAAACTCTCAAAACAAAAGGCAAAGTATAATTATCAGGCTGAACACTCCACCTAGTAAGCTCACTAAAAGTTCTAAAACAATTAACAAAGTCACCAGCTTTAGCAAACCCACCAACCATAACACTCCAAGAAACCGGGTCCCTCTCTCTCATTCCATCAAAAACAGCAGAAGCTTCATCAATAGCCTTGTGTTGAACATATATGTAAAGGAGTTTGTTTGAAACAAAAAGGTTTTTTAATAATCCATTGGCAAATACTTGGGCATGAACTTGTTGTTGCAGGTCCCGCCAATATTAATTACATTGGGCAAGCAAGCAAATTGCTTGCACGTGAGAGCCAATGAATTAATTTCTTAGTCTTGAAGAAAAGCTAAATTAGGCAGTGGACGAAGTCAAAATAAATGGCTATATTAAATGCCATTTAATAATAGAGGCGGCAATTTTTGTCTATAAAAGGCCATTCGAAAAACTAGGGTTAG
>JAQSVH010000001.1:1379838-1390013 GCA_029448705.1 Adansonia digitata | reverse complement strand
TCAATAATGGCAGATGCATCCGGTTATGATCAGCTCTGTCAGCTTGCAAATGGAGAGTTCAAATACCTATTCCTCCGAAGTGTTTTCAGAATTTTTTTTTTTTTTAGGTGAAACCTTTTAGCTAAACAATGTGCATTACACTCTATATCCATGTAACTAGGTGGAATTGTGTGATAAAAAAAAAAAAAAAAACCTGCTAAGGACTCATTGTTTATAGTTAGGATTTAAATAGTTGCTGTAATGTAATGCAACATTAAGATCATTATCTTGTAATTTTGTGTCCTCCGTCACAGTCTCTATGTGATTTTTCTACCTTGAACATATGGCCATTTTAATTGTGAGAGCGACTCAAGATGGTTTTTGTTATTTCTTGTTTTTGCTTTCAATGAAACACACCAATAGGCTCCAGATTCCTAATTTTTAATTGTATATATTCAGTAAATAAATTATTCATTTTGGGGATTAAATTGACCCAATTTCTAATATTTAATGGTTTATCTGGGTTTAAAAGAAAATAAGAAAAAGATAAGCAACCACTATAAAACAAGTAGTTACCTAGATAAGAACCCAATTCACCTTTAAAAAATAAAAAATCTAACTTGATTGGCTTATTTAAAATACTTTAATTAATAAAGATTCAAATACCCATTTGTATGTTGGCCTCTACTCTTCCAAAACTAAACCACCAGTTCAATATACATACATATATATATATATTTAATGGTTTAATATAATTGTTCCCATGGTCAATTTTATCTGAAATATTTTTTAAATGTTTATATAGAAAATTAAATATATTACTTTGAACTTTCAGTTTTTTATTTGTTTTATTATATAAATTGTGAGATGAAATATACAAATTATGTATAAATTAGTTAAGTTTCAATAGGATTATATATTTAAAAATTGGAAGATATAAATTCTAAATTTATAAATATTTATAAGTATTTCAAATTTATCATGAAAATAAATATTTAACAAATTCATAAATTAAAAAATAATGATAAATGTTAAAATTCAAATCTATCTTTTCAAATTAAAATTCCCAAAAGGCAATCTTAAAGAAAATAAATTTAGGACAATCAATTGCAGTAAAAACTTGTCAAATATTAAAGAATTCCTTTAAAAAAAATAAAGAAAAAAATAAAGACCAAGCAATCAATTTATTCTAAACTATTATTTTTTGAAAGTTTTAATTAAATTTTGTGATAATGGATTGAAACGAAAAGTGTAGGATTTCTTAAAAAATCTCTTTTTGGTTAGAAATTAAAAAGCTTAAATTTTAATTGTTTTTTTTCCTATTATTTTTTGCAAAAAATAAAAAATAAAAACGTTGATCAAAGGAATTCTAAATTATGAAATTATATAATTAAGTGTGTTTTGATAACTTACTGAAAACTCTTATTGTGTTGAAAAAGAAAATTTCAATGATTTAATATATTCAATGCGTTTGGTAATTCGTATTAAATGTTACTTAATTAAAAATTTTTAATAAAAAAATGCTGAATACGATAAATTAGTACAGAGTTACTTATCACTTAATGTAAAATAAATTAAATTAATTTTTTTAAAAAGTTATATTTAAATTAAATTATCTCCTTTTTAATTACAAAAAATAAAATATTTAAATTAAACTTGTAATTTTTATACAATCTAAAATGGTATAAAAATGTTATTAAAATTAAAAATTTGAAATTAGTCTTTATCATTTTTCAAGAGTCAATATTTATGGTTACCAAATAATATAATACGACATAATTATATTCAGTATTTAATTTTAAGTAATATATTAAATAATTTTTATAACATAAATTTTTAATTACGTAACATTTGATAAAAACTATCAAATGCATTGAAAATATTAAACCATTAAAATTTTCTTTTTCAACGCGTTAAAAATTTTCAATAAGTTATCAAACACACCCTAATTTTATAATTTCATAATTTAGAATTCCTTTGATAAACTTTTTTTATTTTTTGCAAAAGAAATAGAAAAAGTAATTAAATTTAAACCTTTAAATTTGTAACAAAAAGGTTTTTAGCATTTAATTCAATAACTTTTTTATAATTTTTATAAAAATTAAATGATTATATATTCAATGATTATAATTTTTATAATATAAATTCGATAATTATAAATTTAATATTAAAAATTCAATACTTAAGTTTTTAACACTTAATTTTTTTTTCAGTTTATCAAGCAGCGTCTTAATCTACACAAAATTACAAATATATATTTTTTTAAATAAAACGTATAAAAAAAAATATGAAACATTACAAAATAAAATTGCCAATGAGATATGTTTGGGCACAGTCTCGAATTTAAAGGCCCGCGGAATCTAAGCGCCCGCCCCTCTTCCTCTTCTCTTAAAGCTCAAAATTAGGGTTTCCCATAACGAAATCCTTCGTCTTTCTTTGCCAGAGTTTCCCTCCAATTCTTCAAATTTTCGAGCTCGGTATCTTCTCTTTTCTTTCTCTTTCTAAGTTCATCTTTACATAATCTCGAATTTGTTCTTCGTGTTTAATACTGATTGTTTAATTTTTTTTTTTCTAAACTAAGGTTTCCAGCTTATTGAATTCGAAATGATTTGTAGGTTTACTGTTTTGTTTCCCCGCTTTCTGCTGATTCTTAATTAAATACTTGAAGTATTGTGCAATGCTAACATATGAATATGGAAAAATATTGCATTTCGTATTTCTAATGTTTGAAGATTCATAATTTTGTTGTTCAAATAGCGTCGGAAGTAATGGAGTATGAAGGAATCATGGTTTTAGACATTGATGAGTGTAAAGAAATCGAGCCTGTATATTTGCTTTATGTATTTGACATACACACGCACGCACATTTAAATTAATACAACATGGATGGAAACTGAAAGCCGGTGACTATTAATGGTATATTAGCTATTGAACCTTATTATCCATTTGCTTCGCTCATTGCAGCATTATTATAAAAAAATATAATTGTTTTTGCTGGAATCTCTTATTCCTTCAATTTCTTTATACTTCTCCCTTTTAGTTCAATTTCTCATTCCTTATTTTTTGCGTTTTTTTGTTTCTTTTCTTTTTTCCTTTTGGGGAATGCGTTTTCCCAGATACGTAATTAAATGATTAAACTGCCATTGTTTTTTTTTTTTGGGGCAATTGCCCCCATCTATTAACTAGCTTTCAAGAATTTCACTTTGTTGAGCATCTAAATCCTCTTGATTATCATTCGGAATTTTTTGCCTGTCTCTATTTCTATTTCTATTTTTACTATTTAGTAATTCCCTTTTTCTGAGAATCATTCAAGTTGTGACGCCTTTGAAGCCATATTATCTTCATGGCACGGGTTCAAACAAAATTCTTATTCTGCAACTCCATTTGGCCTCTCATTTTTTGTTTCCTCCTTTCCGCATTTGTACTCCTTTCTTTTGTCAATGCTTCTGGCTTCTGTGCTTCCTTCACAGTTGCCTTGCAAGCTTGCTTTATTAGATACATAAAATGCCAAGGACAAGGGAAGAGAGTGAAGAGCAGGTGGACCTTGATGGAGACAATGACCCTGAGGAGACTATAGAGGAAGAGGAATATGAAGAAATAGAGGAAGAGGAGGAAGTGGAAGTGGAAGTCGAAGAAGAGGTAGAAGAGGAGATAGAAGAGGAGGTGGAAGAAGAGGACGAGAATGCTGAGCTTGCTAATTTGCAAAAAGGCTCTGATGCTAACAAGGAGATGAATGATTTTGAGACAGAGGAAGAAAAGAAAAAGAAGCATGCAGAGCTTCTTGCACTTCCTCCTCATGGGTCAGAGGTCTACCTTGGTGGCATTCCTCATGATGTTTATGAAGAGGACTTGAGGAGATTCTGTGAATCTATAGGAGAAGTCACAGAGGTAATGATGCTAATTTCACAAGGTCCTGGGTGTGTTCTTCTTATTTAGACTGACTAGATATAAATTTAATGACCACAGGTTAGGATAATGAAGGAGAAAGGATCAGGGGAGGCCAAGGGTTATGCTTTTGTGACATTCAGATCCAAAGATCTGGCTTCCAAAGCTATTGAAAAACTGAATAATTCCGAATTCAAGGTGAGAAAGAATGCATTGCTTTTCAGGTCAACAGATTCTAGTTGGGCTTAACATTGTAATATATGCTGTTATTTTTTTTTGTATCCAATACATTTCTTCTCCCTTTCTGTTTCCTATGAATTAAGTGGATGAATAGTGCCTTCATTTTTGAATTATTTTCTCCTCCGAATCTTATTTCTGTTTTCTTGTTTGCTCCTTGTCTTCTTCAGGGAAAGAAGATAAAATGTTCAACTTCTCAAGCAAAGAATAAGTTGTTTATCGGTAATGTTCCCAGAAACTGGGGGGAGGAAGATATGAAGAAGGTTGTAACAAATGTTGGGCCTGGAGTCACTTGTATTGAATTGTTGAAGGTTTGTGCATTAGTGCATATGTTGTCTTTCAGTTCCTGATTTAAGAGACTAATGTAATGTAATGTTGCATTCCTTATGTGCTTTGTAATATTATTTATTGATAGCATGTGCTTGACATTGACAGGATCCAATGAACCCCGGCCGAAACCGTGGATTTGTTTTCATTGAGTACTATAATCAGTCATGTGCTGAATACTCAAGACAGAAAATGTTGAAGCCAACATTTAAGCTTGATGAAAATGCTCCAACTGTGAGTTGGGCTGACCCAAGAAATGCAGAATCATTTGCTGCTACTCAGGTTTTCTGATCTATACTTCAGTGTTGGCCTTATTGGGTGAATGATGTCCATGGAGAGTTTTCTAGTCATAATGTTTGACATGGTGCAGGTTAAGTCGTTGTATGTCAAGAATCTACCAAAGGATATAACTCAGGATCGCCTTAAGAAGCTGTTCGAACATCATGGAAAAATCACAAAAGTTGTAGTTCCACCTGCAAAAGTTGGAATGGAGGACAGCAGATATGGTTTTGTGCATTTTGCTGAGAGGTCGAGTGCTATGAAAGCCTTAAAGAACACTGAAAAATATGAGATTGATGGTAGGATATGCTTCTTGTACCTTACAGCTTTTATCAACTTATGTATTTTCCATGGAGATAAAGGGCATTATTGATGATATTTTGTTGGATTTTCCCTTATTGACAGGTCAAGTATTAGAGTGCTCTCTTGCAAAACCACAAGCAGATCAGAAGTCTGGAGGATCTGGCTCCCAGAAGTCAACCTTAAATTCAAGCTTCCCTCCTCTTCTAGGATACGGTTTAGTTGGGGGAGCATATGGTGGTCTTGGAACAGGGTTTGGCCCCGCAGGCTTTGGACAGGTGAGTTGCTTTTTTCACTTTGTCCTTTTGACTTAGGCTTTTTTTTTTTTCTTTTTCTTTTTTTCCTTCTTATTTGTCAACCAGCAAGATTTGCTCATGATTGGAGAGGTTCAGATCTTTATAGAATGAATTTGGGTTCTGGTAAACCAGACATTCCCTTTGTACTGAACTGAAGTAATCTTTGATTTGTGGACAAGATGACTTGGTGATTAATTGAAAACTGGCACATACTTCTGCTCTTTGTAATCTATGTACAGTGGGCTTTGGTTCTATCGTGCTACTTTTCTCTTACTCCCTTCAAGAATGTAAAGGAACGTGGCACTTGATAAAGAATTTAAAAAAAAAGAAGAAGAAATAACCATCGTTGTTTCCGACATCAGAATTTCCTTTCTTATAATAAGTTAGCAGTTAATCCTATTGTAAGCAATATTCATGTTAGTTGACCTTGTTTTTAATTAACAGCAAGATATGCATTTCCAGTTGTTCTGGGTATAATGTGCCACTATTAATTTTTTTATCTTTCGAATGCATATACTTAAAAAGGGCCAGGGTTTTGGAAGTTTCTTTTTATACCTTACTATTTGTTTATTTTTGGTATCATTTGATAATTTTTGCTGATATTTATGGTAAATCTTGCAGCCATTGATCTATGGTCAAGGTCCGGCTCCTGCTGGGATGGCAATGATGCCAATGCTTTTGCCTGATGGAAGAATTGGATATGTCCTGTAAGTTTTAACCATGTTTTTGTAGCTAGTTGTAGATCATGTGAGCCTATGTTAATGTTTGTTCATATACGTGTGCACTTGTGTTGTTGTTCGTGTGTGTGTGTGTTACATGTGTTTCTACTTACATGCACGACCTACTGCCCAATGTGCAGCCAACTTGACATTTGGAGAAACTCATGTACAATGTTCTGCTTATTGTCTCTTAGATGGATGTATAATAATTGTAGACATTAATATTTAATAATAATAGACTTTTTGGTTTAGTTTAAGACTTTTTCTTGTGACTTCTATTCTACATTCTCATCTTTCTCTTAGTCCTGGATCATGGAACTCACTTGAGAAATTTTGTTTTGATACAGGCAACAGCCTGGAATGCAGCCACAGACCCCTCCACCGCAGCCCAATAGCAGTAGGGATGGTGGTGCTAGTGGTAGTAGCTCAAGTGGCGGAAGGCGCGGCAGCAATGACAGTAGCCGAGGACGCCGTAGGTATAATCCATATTAGTTTAGTTTCCAATTCCATGCCTTCTATAACCTGAGGCTAGAAGATGAAAGAAAGGAATCTGCTTGAGTTGTATTTGAGGCTAAGGACTACCCGGTAGTTTTTGTTAACACAAATTTGATGGCAAGTTATAGCTGTAAAAAAACTTATATTTATTTGATGCTAATTCCAATGACTAACCAAAATTGTCCATTGCATTTTGGTTTAAATGGTGTTTTCTTCTCCCCAACAAATGTGGAACTGAATATTTGGTTTATGCATAGTTGAACTAAACGGTAATGAATACGAAAACATAAATAAAGTGCATGAAATTAGCTTATGCTTGGAACATATTTGATTTGTCAGGTTTTCTTTTAGGGTATGTTTGGTTGGATATAAAAGTAAAAGGATGAATAGAGGAAGGTAGAAAAGTGGAAAGAAAATAAATTTGGGATGTATTTAATTGAAAAGAAAAGTGAGATGAAAAAAAATTAAAAAGATTATTATTTTTTGCACTTATTAACTTAAACAAATCATTTCAAATTGTAAAAAAAAAAAAAAAATGAGTGGTGTGTGTTATGTGGGTATATTTTTAAAATTATTCATTATTTTTTAAATTTTATTTTTTTCATCTTAATTTATAATGGATATAATAATAAAATAAATATATTTTTTATTTTTTTATTTTTTTAATTATACCTAGCAATGGGAGAGAAAATTAATTTTTTATTTTTTTATTTTTCTTACTAATCACATTAATGAAATTTTTTTTATCTTTTTATTTTTCTCCTTTTTTAATTTTTTATTTCTTCAATTTTTTTTTTCATCCTTCCAAGCAAAATCTTGAGGTGTTCAAACTAGACTTACTCATAGTTGAATAGGTTGTCTTGCTTGATAGGCTTGGTTTGTATTAGATTAGGTTTGATTAAATTTTTTATAATTCAATTTGATTTTATTGTTTAAATAATATAAAAATTATTTTTCTTTAAATTTATTTATAAATATTAATATAAAATAATTTAAAAATTTTAATATTATTTAAGGTAGTGAAATAGATGTTCGGTTCAATCTTACAGAATGAAACGTCTTCATATCTATAAATAGAACAAAGAGGAGAAAAAAAAAAAAAAAACCTAAACAAAAAACAAATAATATAGTGTTATCAAAATTGAGCCTCTTCACATCTATAAATAAAACAAAAAAAGAAAAAAAAGGAAACTGTCATCAAAATTAAACCCAACAACTTCTGTATTTAGGCTAAAATGCTGCATACAAGATGAGAATATTAAAAGGATTATTATCACTGATTGTGAAATTAATAGACAGTCGTAAGTGAAATTTAGAAAACTATCGTATATTGTTAGTATATATTTTATAAAATAAAAAAATAATTTAACTAAAGTAAAGAGACAAGCGTTTTCAGAACCTAAACGCTGATGAAGATTACAATCTGCAAGTATTTGCAGGCTACGCTCTTTTCTTTCTTTTTTAATATGCCCGAGAACTTGGGAAGGCATGGTTATTCGGGCGTACCACTTCTCATCAAATTTGGGCATTGACATCCGTTCCGATTCCCAATGCAGGCTGGGATAATCTCAGTGACTCAACTGGAACCTAGAACCTAAGGCACGCTTACGTCTCAAGTGCAAGCTTTGCCGCCGGGCTGCCTCTTGTCGTGAGGCATTAAGTTCCCTAAGAAATGAGATTTCCATTTGGTTCAGCCTTTTAATAAGGACTGGCAGAACTGCTTCAGGTGAATGACGCAGATGATAAACCATTAGTGACCCAGTATTCCCATACATTTTTTCAATGAATCTAAAATTGTAACTGGCGAAATGTTCGTCAACATTTTCCATTGTTGGATTGATTTTCCCTTCATTTATACCATCAAACAGCTTGGTTGCTTTCTCCTTAGTGGAAATCATCCATGCCCTCACCATATCCCTTTCGAACAACTTGTCTTCTTCCTCTTCATTCAACTCCTTTTCATGAATTCCTACGTCGTTCTTGTGAAAACTACTATATGAACCCTTCGAAAAGCAGCAATAGTTCAGTACTTTTTTATCAAGTTCTGAAGCGCAACTTCCATGGATTCCTGAAAGATGCTTTGGTAGAAATTCATAGCTTTTCGTCAAGTCCCCTTTGTTAATGATCTCCCTTTCGGATTCTGATGATGGCCGCCTTAAACCTGTATAGAACTCCAAAACGAAATCAAAATCGTCCATAAAATCAGGAAACTGAATGGACATCCTAATCTTCAAATCCACCAGTGTGATTTTTCCAGTGCCATACTCGTGTAGGTATTTCAGCAATTTCAAATAATCGTCAGAACTGGTTTTCTTAATAACTTTCTTGCAGAACCCTAATGCTCGAACCAGATGATCCTGCGTTTCGTCTCTCGGGGAAGATTCAGGATTAGGTTTTTGAAAAGAACTAGAAGTACTTAACCTGATCTTGTAGTCGCAACAATTGATTTCTCTAACTCCTCCCTTAGAAATAACAAGCTCCTTCCTTCCGTTGCTGGCGCTGCTCTCCGCTGATTCCACTGTCGTCAGAGTTAAACCATCGGAGAAGTTTAAAACAGTAAGAAACTCATAAGATAAATCGGGGTATTCACCAAGCAATAAATCTACTACCATCGCTTTCAAAACATCCACGGTGATTCTGCCATTGCTGTATTTATGAAGGCACTTCAACAAAAACAAATATTCATCAGGTTTGATCTTTCCTTTCACCTTCTCACAAAACGCCTTCATCTTTGAGGAACCCAAATGTCCTTTTTTTTTTCTTTCCCTTTTAAAGAAACGAAAGCCTAGTTAAACTCGAGCTTTTGTCCATGGAGTTTCGTTCCTTCAATACTAATAAGACTTTGCTTCCAAGCTAAAGTAGAAATCAGGAGTTAATGTCCAATTCCACCTAAACCAGACACCAAAAAAAGGAAAAAAAAAAAAAGGAAAGTTGAAAAATATTTAAAGCTTTACCAATTATTTTTTAATTTATTTTTTCTTTTTAATATAATAATAATAATTTATATCCTAAAAAATTATCTCTTTTTAATAAATATTTGAAAGCATTTAGATTATTAAAAAAAAAACAATTGGAGGGAAAAAAAATAACAAATTCAATAAAAAGAATAAGATTAAACATATAATATAGTATATACATGATTATCTGGTGTTCAAATAATTATTAAAATATTATTTACTTTTGTTTATATATCTAAAATAATAATTTGTGAAATTAAAAAGTTTTATCAAAGCTTCAATTATAATCCGACGGGTTGGATTGACAAATTTAAATTAAAATAATTTTAATATTAAATACGTAATAAATATATTAAATAATTGATAAAAATATACAATTTAACTTAGTAATATGACATTTAATATAAATCTAAAAAATTATAATACAAAAAATATATAATACGAATACACATATTGGATTAAGATTGGTTCAAGTAACATTTGATCATATGTACCCTATAGGATTGGATCAAATAGGCCTCCAATTCTCTATCAAACCGTCCAACCGGTCGCTCTGTTTTTTTTTTTTATTTTTTTATTTTTATCATCACTTAGAATTCCATCCAACATATGACTTAAACTCCCATCTTCCATGGACTCTACTTCATCTTCAACATGGGTTGTAGATGAAGTTGAAATTCGAATCTTCACCTCTTTAAGAG
>JAQSVH010000001.1:1324568-1344030 GCA_029448705.1 Adansonia digitata | reverse complement strand
TGTATTTTTGTCTTACTTTTTCTGAAGTAAACTAAAGCCAGCTAGTGTAATTGACTTATTCCTTAGGTGACCTTTGCTGATTTTTTTATGAGGATTACCATATTGTTTCTTGGGACTTGTTCTGGTATTGTAACCTCTATTTTTGGGATCTTTGGAGTTCTTGATTTGTGAGTACCGTTGTTTTCAAGATGAGTTTAACAGGTTTCAGATGAAGGTGATGTCCTTTATGTCTTTCCAAAGGATTATCGTGCAAAACTTACTGCCAAATCATTCAAGATAAAATTTGAGCCTTGGATTGATAAAGCAAAGGTAAAAATTCATTGCATTTACTTTTCTTGGGGTTAAGGAGGGACAACGCTGTATGTTATAAAATTTGAGCAATAATCTAGTCTTATCCTTGCTTGGCAGGCTGCACTTGAATATTTAGTTAGAGTTTCCTTTGGCACTGCACTTATAGCTTCAATTGTTGTTGTTTATACAACAATTATTGCCCTTATCACAAGTAGAAGGTATTTACTAACCTTGAAACTTTGAAATGATCATAATCACAATATTCTACACCTGTGCAAGGTGTTGACTATATGATCTGATTCCAGTGATGAAGACAATCGGGGAAGGCGAGGAGGCCGATCATATGACACAGGATTCACCTTCTACTTCAGTCCAACTGATTTGTTTTGGTAATACTTTTCATATTGTTAATAATTCTGGCAATGCTAGAACTGTAACATGGTGTTAATTACGGTTGAGAATTCCCACTGATCAAGCCAACTAGAGGATGTTGACAGAGAACACTAAAATCCAGATAAACTTAGGTTTTAAAGTAACTTTGTTTGCTAAAGTTGCACTGCAATTAAGAAATCTGTTTTTGTTGTGGTGAATAATTTTCTTATCTACATTTGGGAGCATCAAATAATTTTATATTTACTTTATTTCTTTGGAAAAATGAGAATGGACCATCAAATCAACTTGTTTTATGCTATAATCATAATGTTAAAACATATTGCCTAGGTAATTTGTATTCCTTTCATATTTTCCAACACTCATATAACCTCCTTATCTGGTTTAATTTTGTTCAAGGTACTGGGATCCATATTATTATAGGAGGCAACGAGTACGAGCTGAAGATGATGAGAGAATGAATTTTATTGAATCTGTAAGATATTAAAATAAAATATATGGATCATGTATGGTTTTGCTTAGTTGTTTTGTGCTTCTGGGAAAGAAAGTTTATTTGTGACTTTTTTAGGTTTTCTCTTTTGTATTTGGAGATGGCGATCCAAATCAAGGAATTGAAGAAGAAAGGTGGAAGTTGGTAATACTTGAGCACTAACTCCGTTGGTCAATTCTTGCAACGTTTTATCTGAACTTACTGACAGTGGTTATTCAGATTATTAAGTGTTCTATTTCTCCCTTTACAAAGTTTCACCATTACTATCCAAAATTTGCAGATTGGACAATACATAGCTTCTAATGGAGGCATTGTCACAGCTGAAGAACTTGCTCCATATCTTGATTTACCAACTACAAAGGGAGCGATGGTATATATGTTAATCTAAATATATCTTGTAATTAGCATGTAATTTGTTATTAAAAGTTGCTCTGAAAGGCAGTATATTATTTTTGCCTTCAATTTGAAATATTTGCTACAAGATCATTCTTGTTTTCGTTTATTCTTTGAATACGTTGAAAGGGTACAACTATTCTTGATTCATCGTTGCAGCACCTGAACAAAAATTTTAATAAATCAACTCATTAGATCTCAGATATTTCTTTTATTTGCAGTTTGGTCCCAGTTCGCTGTCTCTCCGTCTTATTTCTGCATTTTCTACATTACAGATTAATCAATAGTGTTCTGACCCCTAATCATATATTTGATGGTTACTGGCATATTTTTATCATAAATAATTCATGGTCATGTACGCACAAAAGATCTTAAATGTTTTATTTAAAAAGCTTCACAATCAGTATTTGCATTCTGATTTCTCTTTTTTTTTTTTTTTTTAAAAAAAAAAAACAGAACAAAAACTAGATTCTCTTTGTTGACAATTATTTGAGTTATGGCTTTTCTTTATTTCAAATTATTTGAGCCATTCAATTAATCAATCACTAGTTAGTTTTTGCCCTGCGTTCCCGTTGTTTGTATTTGTTTTCTTGTTAAGCTATTTGACCCCTATTTTTTTCTGGTCAATTCTAGAGTGATGAATCATATGTCCTACCAGTTCTTCTACGGTTTGATGGTCAGCCAGAAATAGATGAAGAGGTATGTAGAAACAATTTGTATGCATTAAATCTTACGTGCATCTGTGTGTGTACTATGAAGAATTGCATTTATCGTCACCTTAAAATGTAACATATTCGAAATGTATGAGTTTGACATAAGGTGCCGATGCGTGATCTTGTCTCTTGGATCAAGAATTATGTCATCACATGTTATATTTCTTGTGAGAAGAGTTCCCACTATTATGAATTACAAAGCTGTTTGTGTAGGGCAATATTCTGTACAGATTTCCGTCTCTGCAACGAACAGCTTCTGCTCAGAGGAGTGGAAGGAAGGAATATGTAGGAAGAAGATGGAGTGATTGGGTTGGAGGAGTAGAGAAATTTTTTAAGGAGAAGAAGTGGCAATTCAGGTTCTTCTTCTTCTCTCTTTCTCTCTCTCTCTCTCTCTCACACACACACGCACACTCTGTGTATGCGTGCGTGTGTGTGTTTGTGTTTTGTTCTGCATTTATTTGGTAAGAACTGTTCTGTTATGGATTTTCTTTTTATTGATAAACCTTTGTTTTGCAGTAAAACAAGCTCATCAGAGAGAGCAATGGTCATTGGTTTGGGTGGGATTAACCTCTTTGGAGTTATCATTCTTGGAGCAATGTTAAAGTACAGTCCTCCCACAGTTTTACTTTGAATCTGCCCATTCTTCTTATCTCTCTAATGGTGCTGCTTTTATTCTTGTTTGAAGAGATGCTGCTGTTGTACGAAGTGGATTTATTAGATTTGTCATGGACATATTTCCTTTACTTCAGGTGTGATTGATGTTTCTCTTCTTAAATGGATAGGTTGTTTGAACAGAAAATTTTAACTATAGGGAAAGGATGAGGTCATTATGCGTTTTACATTTTCTCTGAGTTCTGAACTGTGATGCATAACAAGCCTCTGTCCTCTGTGTACCCTTGTCATGTTCATGTTGGAGGAGAACAGAACATACCTCTGACAGAACATGTTATGTATTCTGACATGAGAGGATGCCCAGAATCTCTATAATGTTCCAGATACCTCTTCATTATATTTCTGTCCATGCATGTGCACCTTGGTTGCAGTCGTTCATAAGTTTCATATTACCAGTATGGTTATGAAGTATTATTCATTCATTAAAGCTATGGAAGATTGAAAACTTATGGTTCTTTCCCATTTTAGTATGAAATTTGTTTCAACTTTGCATTTTCAAAATTTATACAAAACAGTTGTTTTGCAGATCTATGCTGGTTCTTTCTTTGCAATTCCTTTGGTTCGGTGGTTTATCATTTCTAAAAGGAATAATGATATAGAGAAGAGAAACCAAATAAGAGAACGGTTTGCTCGAGCACTTGAATTGCCTGATCTTTCACTGAGACGGAAGGTACCCATCTTAGCACCTGCATTTTGATTTTGCATCCAGTTTCTAATAACTTTAGGTGTTGTTTATAATTTTCAGTTATGGAGCTTTATGATTGTGCTCTCTTCTACTCCTTAATATGCAATTATGCATTTCTAAACACTTTGACATTGTTATGAAAATTGAAATCATTTTGTATCCATTTTTAAGACATGAGTGTTTATCGATATGTTGATTAATAATGTATTCGCAATTCTTTCCTGATTTATTTTCATATATTCAAAATACCAGAGGATCACTAGTACATAATTTCTGCATGCTACGGGCATCTCTGTGGTTCTTGCCTCCTTGGTCATGAGAAAAAAAAAAATGCTAGTTGGGGTCCCGAGATTTCACAGATATGTAATGCGGGAATATTACCTACTACAGTTTTGCCCTTGTATATTTCAAATCTTAATTTCCTGTGAGATTAATTTTGATTAATGATGTTATACTTGTACAGGGATGTCATTTTATTTTAAAGTTGAATTTCCAATTTTTCTAGTACAAACATCAGCATAGGTGAATCTACTCCCATGGAATAATCTCTCTATTTCTCCTATATAATGTCAGCTACTGAGTGCACGAGATATGGCGCAAAAGACAGTCATCGGACCAGATCGCATTGTGTATAGTACTGACAGAGACTTGGTTGAGCAAGACTACGAGGCTCGAGAGTGGGATAAAAGACTCCGAGAGATCGAGAAGTCAGAATAAAAAGCAGCTATGTGGACTACGGTTACTTGGCAATTTTTCTAAGTTCCCTATGGTAAAACCTAAATGCTTACAGCTTAGAAGCAAGTCTCTCCTATCTATTCAGCGGCTCAAGTACTCTTACAAGAGCATAAATGTATGAAGTGCTTGACAGTACATGGAACCTGTCACTTCGAAACTGTGGATATACCATTGATGGAAGAGGCAATTCTACCTTAAACCATTTGCCTAGGAATTTCAAAATCTCCATCATTATTGATTTTACCAAAGGTCAGCATTTCTGAATTTAAATCCTTTCTCCATTTGTTTTCATTACCTTTTTGTTTATCTTGAAAGGAAAAATATGTTTGCGTAAACTGTAAATGATCCATCTTGTAAACCGCTGCACATTTTTTACAACCCTATAACATACAGTAAAATCTTGGTGAGAACCTGTCTAAACTCAAATTCCAGTTTGGGTGTAAAAAAAATTGAAACCACTTTGACATTTTCAATCATGGTTCAGATAGAAAGTTTACTACTCTAATATGATGTCAAACTTAATCCAAGAGAACTGGATTATGCAGTCATAGATCAACAGTAGCTATATATATATATAGTTACATATATGGTAACTGGGTTATGTATGCATATATATATATAGTTACTGTTGATCTATGAATGCATAATCCAGTAAATATATATATATGTATAGTTTGAGATGGCATTGAAAATATGCATCATGTTGCCCAACTGAATGTAGGGGTAAGTATTAATCGATTTAAATTAATTTAATCGATCAAACCGATAATCGATTTAATTGATCGAACCGATCAATTTCAATTAATTCGGTTTGGTTTATTTCGTTTTTAAAATTAATTGGTTTTGAAAGTTGGTTTATTCTGTAAGTTTATTTGGTTGTCAGTTTTCAAAATTGATAAACGACTAGATTGAATAAAATGACTCTTTTTTTAATTATATTTTATATAATAATATAAATAAAATTATATTTATATAATAAATTAGAAATTTATAATCTACAATTTTTTATATAATAAAATAAATAATTTGTGTTTTAAAACTTTAAAATCAATTAAACAAATCAACTCAAGTTTGGTTTGATTATTTCGGTTAAGATATTTTTTTAATCGATTTGATCAATTTTAAAAATTTATTTGATTTAATCAATTTAAAAAATTTTAAAATTAAACTAATCAAATTGATCGAATGCTCGTTCGTAACTAATTGATTTGACGCAAGTAGATCTGAATCAAAGGCAGGCCACAAATACAGAGCAAATTTTCTTTGATTGGTTGCTATGGATAGGGTGGCAACGATTCAGTTTGTTTATGATTACTGTGATATTCTGGTTTTTTAAAGATGAATCGAAATCAAAATGAATACTTTATATAATTAAATTGACCCAAATCAAATCCTAGCAGTTTGGATTAATTTAGTTCATCAAGTTTTTTAAATTTAAAAGAAAAAAATTTTCAGTTTTATTTTTTAATTTTTTCATTAATTTAAAAATAAATTATTTATTTTTATATTATAATGAAATTTTAAAACTAATTATAAATTAAATAAAAATAAAATTCTGTTTAACTTGAATAATTATGGTTTGTGTAACTTGTGTTATCGAATATATTTAATCATGATCTGCATTGAAATCGAATGGAAACAAACCTAACACTATTGTTCTAATCCACACTCGATTTTCTCAATCTTCTAGTCCATTTTCGATTTTCTTGACTTTCCCTCAGCCCTGGCCATAGCAGTTCAACATGAAACCTTTTAGAAGGATCGAATCGATGGAATAATCCCTAGAAGTGTTCACAAGCAGAAACATATTTTACTCGGCGATATTATGCTTTAATAATTGTTACAAGAAACGACCCATACGGCGTAGACTATCAATAAGCACAAGCAACACAGAGACCTCTCACCACAATACATGACTAGGGGGGCAGAGGGTGAAAGAAAACGTTGGTTGTGCCCAATCCGGGCATGCAATAATGTTGTTTTTTTTTTTTTTTTTAATTTAAATTTGAGGACGGGGATTTTAACTTTATTCATCAAGCAGTCATCAAGCAGAAGAAAGACGAGGCATGTAAATAATGTTCCTATCAACTATAGTTTTGACTTTTATTTTTTTTAAAGTACTCGTACCCGATATATGTTCGAATATCGGTATGAGCATAGACCTTTCAATGATTTTTCAAACACATAAAAACTTTCAAAAATTGTATAGTCTATCAAACAGCAAATGACCATTTTCAAGCGATAAGGAAGATCGATATACCTACACGAATAGAGTAATAGGCTAAAGATTATATATATATGTATATATATAAATTTTCACATGGTTTAAGGGTTAAGATGACGTGAAATCCTTAATACCTCTATTCAGCATGCTCGCTAGAGACAATATCGTAATGCTTCACAGCTGAAACAAAAATGGCCTGCGACTTCAAATCACCTCTCCAACATCCTGCCACCATTTAAAGTAGAGATATCCATTCTACTCTGAATATCAGCATTCAATAAAAAGCAATCAAATCACAAACTTACAGAACCTAATCCAAATGCAACTATGATGAAAATGTGGAGTTCAGTCGTTCATGTTGAGATTAATCTGCATTTAAAAATCACAAGTTGCACGGCAGGGCAATGCATGAAAGTAGATCAGTAAATATTGTAAATTGCAACCATCCACAATTCAGAATAATCCAAAATTTTCAAAGATGATCAACCGACTCATGGTTAAGAAACAAAAATGTTCCCCAAAACAAACAACATTTTATTGCAACAATGAGCATTGCTACCTAATAGATATATGCTCGGACCCAATCCTCGATAACAACTTCAAAAAATCCAGAAAGAGTGGGATGATTTCATTCCTCTGATTGCCTCTGTCCTAGCACTGGAATGTCTTCATATCGTTTCTGTTGTATAGCAAACAAAATCAAATTTACGAGTTAATAGATGACAACTTAAGCTCCAAACTAATTGATTATGGCAGACAAAGATCAGCAAACATGCTGTTGTCAATTCACTATGCAAACAAGTTTTGAGGGTGCATCTTATTGGATAAGCTAACCAAATCTGTTTAACCATTACGAAACTGCAGCTATCTTGAGACTTGCAAGAACAGAAGAATTATATCTTTAAAGAAGGCTTGATAGTATCACATTGTTTAGGAAGAGGAGATGGGGAGGAAGCAAAGAAGCAAAAATACTTCACTTTTCACTGCACGTAACTATGCCCACAACTGACCGAAGATCATAACAATGCACCTAAAAGATTGAATATGAAATGCATAGCAAGTTACATTACCTGCCACTGGATAACAATATAAAGCAATGCAATTGTTTAACAGGGGCTACAGTCTTCAACATAATTGCAACATTTATTTCAAAGTTCATGATATTGAGTTTGCAAAGAAGCTATAATTCTTCCCAGATCCTTTCTCTAGAAAGCCTATCACAAAGGATAAGTGAGACCAAACATATTCCCACAGTTCCCCAAACATTTAATAGCACTAACTGGACTATGGAAGCGTAATAGTGGTTGTTCTTTAGCAAAAATCGACATTACCTAAGACTACAAATACTTCACAAAATCCACCATGGAATGTACTAAGTTGCAGAAAACCATACAAAAGACTGGTCTAAGAGTATTATATTTATATCTAGATTTCAGAATTTAGAATGAACCAAATAAAGAAGTGGCATCTCAGGCTGTCTTAATTGCTATAAAGGTTTAAATTTGCCAATCAGGGAGTAGGAGCTATCCTCTCCATGGTGCAATCAAATGCAAATCCCTGTGTGCTTGTGCAAAGTGACAATAAATTAACGATTGAATTTACGACTCAGATTCCAAAGAATCCACACATAAACAAGCTACCTGTGCCATAAAATACACAACAAAACTGATATGCTTAAAATTAGAAAATTTACCCCAACATTGTTGTATTCCCAGAGCTTATGAACTCCATAATCCACAGCCTGCAAAAGTCGAAACAATTAGAATAAGAATCTTCTCCATTCTTTCTCATTAGACCAAAACTCATAAAAAATGCTACCATTTAAACGTTATTAGAAAATCATCATTAACAACCAAAAACCAAAAAATCAATAAAAATTAACAATCCTCCGGCCAAAAAAAATATTCCAATCAGTAAATAAACAACACCCAAAACTTTTTTCAAAAATCAACAATAAAATTTAATCGAAACAACGGATCAAAAGTGGAAATGAAGAGATTCAATGCGAAAAAGAAAAGAGTTAGAAGCTACCCGTTCTCCGAGGAAAGCCCCGGCGATGACGAAGGTGACGTAGACGGAGTTACGGCGCATGATGACCCTGTAGAGACCTTCGAAAAGGCCTCCTTGACCTCTTCTTCCAGCTGCGTAATCCATGGCAATTCTTAAAAGGTAGAGGGAGTCGCTCTTGCTGGGATCTTCGATTAGGGTATTGCACAGATGTTGGATGCGAAGAAAATGGGGAATTTTGTTCTGCAACGAAGAAATTTTCTGACAAGGGTTACCGGGTTAAACCCAAAGACAAGGATTAGAATCAAATTTTTACCAATTGTTTTTCGATTTTTAGCTATGCCTAAGCTGAAGGCCTTTCACTTTTCTGCACAGGACGTCCAGTGTAAACCACATGAGTCCAAAAAAAAAAAAAAAGGTTTGGCACGAGTGCGCCACGGTCCTCCGGTAATCACGGGTCTGACCGCTGGGAGCGTGCGAAACACCTTTCCTCTTTGAGTCTGGTCAAAAACTTTTTTTGACTGAAACACCTAAAAATGGGGAAAGAAAAAAAAATCTAAAACTTCTTCAGCTACCGGTTTGTCAATACCACTCTTTTACTCTCAACTTCAAATCTCTCACTCAAACAAAAGAATCGAATCGACAAAAGGAAAACCATTTTTTTTAAATTATTAATTTTTCTCAAATATTTGGTTAAATGGAGCTGTTAGATGGAAACTTAGAACTCAAGGAGATTCAAAAGCTCCAAGGCCACACCGATAGGGTTTGGAGCGTCGCCTGGAATCCCGCTACCGCCGCCGCCGATGTTCCCAAGGTTTTCGCTTCTTGTAGCGGCGATAAGACTGTTCGAATCTGGGAGGAGAGCCTCTCCACCCGCTCCTGGGACTGCAAGGTCCTCTCCCACTCTATTTATTCATTTCTACTTATTTTATTTTTCTAATTGTTTTTGCTGAAAAAAATGGTATTAAGAGGAAGTAAAAATTGATTTAAGCTAGGTCAGGAGCTTAAGAATTTCAAATTTTTGTTGCCTTTTATATTTGAATAAACAAAAATAGAAAAAAAATAGAAAGCCTTTTGAAGTTTATAATTTTACTGCAATTCTTTCTTTCAAAAGGAATGAATTCTATTTTTTTTTTATAATTTGTTTCGAAATATTAGCTTAAATGATGCTTGTTGGAATTCATGGTGATTTAGGGTGTGCTCTTTTGCAGGCTGTTTTGGAAGAAACACACACTAGAACGGTCCGATCCTGTGCTTGGTCACCTTCCGGGAGATTGTTGGCCACTGCCAGCTTTGATGCAACCACTGCCATATGGGAAAATGTTGGGGGTGACTTTGAATGTGTTTCCACTTTGGAGGTATTATTCTTGTTCTGTTTTTGTTTTCTTTTCATCTCTTAAAATTTTTCAGTCTGTTTTGGTGTTATCTGTAAATCACTGGGCAAACCATAATTACGCTGAAATTGTGACTTAATGGAAATGGTTTACCATGTAGAAAGGAGTTGGGCACAGACAATATTATGCTTCTTGCATTCAGCTAGAAGTATTGTCCAATATGGCAGTTATTAGTATTTAGATTATTTTTCTTTAATATATGTTTCATAAGTTAATAATATCGGAAACATTTATTTATTTGCTGCGGTGTATAGGGTCATGAAAATGAGGTGAAAAGTGTGTCCTGGAATGCATCAGGTTCTCTTCTTGCAACATGCGGGCGAGATAAAACTGTTTGGATTTGGGAAGTGATGCCAGGGAATGAATTTGAGTGTATTCAAGTTTTGCAAGGCCATACTCAAGATGTGAAAATGGTTCAGTGGCATCCGACTATGGATATTTTGTTTTCCTGTAGCTATGATAACACTGTCAAGGTACTGTTTGGGCTAAAAAGATCTCTGTCTCTTGAAAAGACAATAGGAATCTCTGATCTTTTGCAAATTCCATTGTATGCTAACAAGATTGAGAAATGTGATTGAATTTGTGATGCATTTGCTTTTCCTTGTAGGTTTGGTGGTCAGAGGATGCTGACGGTGATTGGAGCTGTGTGCAAACTTTAGGGGAATCTAGCAAGTACTAAGCCTAAAACTCTTCTATCTTTGTTGTTTCAGCTCAATTTCTTGTTTATTGTACTGCTTGACATCTACTTTTTCTTTATATTTTCTTCAAATCATCCTGTGAAGTATTGTAGTGATGCCTTTTAAATTTTATAAGGGCTTGAAGATTTTTTTTCAACTGGTTTATGAAATTGTCAGACTACTAAAAACTCTTCGCACAATATCTTATGGTCAGTGGTCATTCTTCCACCGTCTGGTCACTTGCTTTTAATGTTAAGGGAGACAAATTGGTGACTTGTAGGTATGTACAACAATTTTGTCCTTCTAGCCTGCAGTAATTGGAATTACAGTATTATGGCATCAAAGCAAAGCACGCACACACGCAAACACATTTGCACACAGTTATAAGAAGTAGAGCTAAAATAATGGCTGATTTTGCAGTGATGATCTTACCTTGAAGATATGGGAAGCAGACATCACAAGGATGCAATCTGGAGATGGTTATGCACCCTGGTGAGAAACATGCTGCCTTTCTTTTCCATTGAATTTCTCCAGTTGCTAGCTCTTGGTTGTCATATCAAATCCATATCTAGGCTGGTTTGCAGATGTCAGGGCTTAGATGTTTGGTTGATGTCTTTGGATCTCGTTTCTCCGTTTGTTTATAGTGTGTAGAACTTTCTGTGGCTATCTGCAATAGTTTCCTTGCGCAACTAAAAATCAGAGTCAATGATAAATTCATGGCCTATGATCTTCATTGGAAAGCTATTAATGCTCACATTTTGTTGTCAAGAAGCTCATTCTTGCTTGTATTAAACTTAAGAGCTTCAAGTCTTGGCTTGGTAGTTACAGCGCTCCTAGCAAAGAATTAGCAGCGAAACTATTGTGATTAACATGCATGTTCTGAAGACATTTTGTGAACTGGATAGCGAAGATATAAGATCTTATTTACTAGTTTTATTAAGCATAGCATTTACTCTTAAGGATTAAAATTAACTTTTTCAGCATTGACATGTAGTATTTCCTTTCTTTTATTCTTGTTTAAGACCTCGTGATGAGATAATGTGCTTCAATTCAATGGTTGTTCAGGAATCATCTGTGTACTCTCTCAGGTTATCATGATCGAACCATTTTTTCGGTTCAGTGGTCAAGGTATATCTTTTTTTAATTGTAATAACTATTTTCTCCTTGGGGTTTCTACCATGTATCCTCTTATTTTCTGTCTAAATTGTTGAAAAGTCCTAATTACAAATAAACTGCTTCTATGTTATTGTCAGGGACATGCTAGTGCTTACCTGTTTGTTCTTTTCAGCCAACCTCCCCCCCTCCCCCCTTGAAAGGAAGAAATTAGATGATAGCCCTATTCCCAAAGAAATAGCTGAAGGATAGGTTTAACTTGTTTTGTACCATCTGTACCATTTTCAGTGACCGAAAATGTCTTTCTGAAGCTTAAATCCACAAGTGACCCAAACATTAGCCATAGTCATGATCTTGAGGAATACCTCTTATGGTGAGGGATAACCTCATCACCGTCCATATACTTTAAAGTTTCGTTTTTCAAGAATTTGGTAGCAACTTTGTGAGAAATGGGATGGCAACCTACGTCAGACGGAGTCTGACATCAACTTTCATTTTGAAAATATTTTAAGTGATATAACTGCTGTTTGGCTGAATTTGTGAAGCGTGTTCTATTAAAAAATTTATGTGACTATCTAACATTGTAATTAGTTAGTGTAATTTTAGTTAAAAATGAGGTTGATTTTGTTGCCTATGTGGTTCCACTTTGTAAGTTTGAGATTTGATAATTTAAGAAACAAGTAGCTACTGCCCTCTATTTTAATATTTATTTAGTATTTACCGTCTTAATAATTTTCTTTTCTTTTAAGTTTTTATCTGAAACTGATTGTATCTGGCTTATTAATATTACAGAGAGGGAATTATTGCCAGTGGATCTGCTGATGATGCTGTACGGTTGTTTGCAGAGAGCAAAGATGGTTTGGTATGTTATTCTTTCAGGGGTGAAATACAAAAATCCCGAAAGGACACTACCTCCCCCCTTCCTTTAGTAAATAGCAGTTTCCCTCCCTTGACCATCTAACCCATTAGTCAACCACCATTATTCACGTTAGACCCTGTGGCCATGTCACTTTAAATATTGGCCAATTATTATCTTTTTTTTTTTTTTGGCAAATGAAATTGTCCATGTCTCTTCCCTTCCACTGTCATCGGTATATTGTTCAAATCTGTTAAGTGTCTATTATGTCTTAGGTCTCCTCTAATTTTATATTCAAGTTCGGCGCCTTCACCTATGGTCAATTGATTTTAGGTTGGATGCTTAACTCAGTTCGATAACTCAAATTTTGTTATGTTGCAACCCCATGTGATATCATCCTCATATAGCCTTTAGTAAGCTACATGCAAGGGGTTGATGAGTGATGTTATCCACAGCTATTGGGCCTTCTGTGGTCCACCTCTTATATTCAAGTTGAATCCTCCACCTATAGCCAATTGCTTTTTAAGTTTTATACTTAACATGATATTAAAGCTCAAGTTCTATTTTGTTTATCCTATGTGAGGTTCTCCACATGTAAGCCTTTGTTAAGCTACATGTGAGGAGAGTGTTAAATGGTGTTATTCCTCATTTGTTAGATCTTGCATTGCTTGTGGTCTTATATTCAAGTTCAGCATCTCCACCTATTAATTTTAGGTTGGATGCTTAACATAGTATCAAAGTCTTTGTTTATGTTCTTACCCTTGGAGGTTGTCCACCTCTTGTGAGATTGTTCGCATATTGGCCCTTATTGAGCTACATATGAAGGGGGAGTGTTAAAGTGATATTATCTTATATTTGTTAAGTCTTGGGTTTTCTATGGTTTTTTCTATGGTCTTATATTTAAGTTCGGCGCTCCACCTACAACCAATCTGTTTTAGGTTGGATAGTTGATATGATATCAGACCCAGGTTCTATTATGTTGTTATCACGTGTGAGATTGCCCACCCTTGTGAGTTTTCCTTATTAGCTGCATGTGAGAAGTGTTAAGTGGTGTTATTTCGCATCAGTTAAGTCTTAGGTTTCTTGTGATCTTATATTCAAGTTGGTCCTCCATGTATAGCCAATTGGTTTTAGGTTTGGATACTTGACAAAATCCAACAAAAATTCAAAATCAATAAATGCAAGAAAAAAAATGAAAATAATCAAAAAAATAATATATTAACCGTTTCCACTTGAGCAATAAGACATGCATCGGTATCAATGTCCTACCTTTGAAAGAAGGGTGGTTCTATGAATTCTAGCCAAAGTAATTGAACAAATTGTCCTGCTGTGCATATTAAGAGTTCTTGGCTGGATAATTTCCCCCTCGCCCTTTTACTTTTAAGGTTTTGAAAATGGCTATTCAGCAGATTAATCTATTTTGTGGTTTTACTACAGATGAATGGACCTTCATATCAATTGCTATTGAAGAAGGAGAAGGCCCATGACATGGACGTAAATTCAGTACAATGGTGCCCTGGGGTAAGACTTCCTTTGAAATTAATGAGGATTATTATATGTGCTTGCATTCGCATGTACATAAAAGCAGAAATTAATGTATATCACAAATACAGATGGTTTCTTTATGCATGGTAGAGTATGGTTGTTGGCTCAGTTATTGGGTTAATGATTGATTTCCTAGTATTTGCCCAAACCATTGCCTTAGAAATGGTTGCAAAACCATCCAGAAAATATTCAAAATAAAAGGAGAAGTTACAATTAAATGTCGGTATCATTAGCTTTACACTGTTTGGTCGGAGGGAAACAGGATGGAAGGGGAAAAAAAACACTACTTTCTTTCCATCATTTCTTTAGTTTAAGATGAGGGAAATAGGAAGAGGGAAGGCAAATGGATGGACCTGCACACTTCCTTTTCTTTTAAATTTAATCCTTCCAAACGTGGGAGGAAAACATTCGGTTCACTTAAATTAATAATTTTATTTACAATTTTACTTTAAATCTCTTTCTCGCCCTTGATTTTTCATTTGTCATGCGAAAACAATGCTTTCCTCTCGTTTCCTTTTTCTTTCCTCATTTTTCCCTTCCCTTCCTCTTCATTTTTCTTTATGTTTACTTAGCCCTTAGCAGCCTAACTACTGTGATGAGCTAGAATTTTCCTACATTTTCACATTTTCTCTTGAATTGCTGCATCTCTCTTTGTTTATTTTCTAGAGATTATTTCTTTCAAAGCTAGTAGTATATGGGGTTTATTCTTTAAAAGAAGCCTGAATTGACCATTTGGAAAGCTTATACTACCATGTGGTTGTACTTTTACAATGGATTTGCCTTGAGTCTCAACTTCAGCTAACATTTCGGTTTTCATTGTTGTTGAAAATAACAGGAAAAGCGTCTACTTGCTTCTGCAAGTGATGATGGGACTATAAAGATATGGGAATTGGAAACTTTGTCCTGATCAAAATTTTGTGATTTCTTCTTTCTTTTTTTTTTTTTTTTTATTACATAGCTTTTGGGTTTTAGATATGTATTGTTTCAGAAATTTGTATAAGTACTTGTAATAGAAACATGGTTGAAACAATAGTCAAGCAGAATTTGTGGGAGCAAAAATGAAAGGCAAGATGAAATTCAAGTTTTGCTTAATTGATTTTTGTATTTACTATTAAGATGCTTCATTCAGTAAATTTGGAATCGAAACTCAGCATCTATAATTCTTTCTCCTGTCTCTAAGTAATGGCCTGGGTATAGATTTAACCATGAAATGCGTGATTCTATTTCCTTTCGACCGTAAAAGCCAGACCAGACTTTTAACTGAAAGATTTTCCCTCGTCCCTGTTGGTGAGACAGCTCAGGCAGCCAGCAGATTCATGGTTAGACACTGGCTGTCTTTTCCCATCTAGGGCACGAATTTTAGTGCAACACAATCGGCCATGGGAGAATTTGGGGGGAAAAATAGAACTAATAATAGTTCATAATTTATCGCCTTTAGAAATGGCCCCCAAATGACATGCACCGCTCAACCAGTCAGCCCTGCTTGTTGGAGGGGTAGGCAAGGGTTTTTCCCCACTGTGAATAACCTCAAAAATTGTATATTTTTATCCTGAATGAACCCTGTAAAGATTATATTATTTCTCTCTAATGAAATTGAATCCTGTAAAAGATGATGAGTGAAAGAAAGAAAGCAATCATCAATCTTACCTGAAAACACAATCAAAGTTCATTTTTTGTTAACTAAAAAGATTTTTACCAGATTCATCATTACACTGCCTACAAAACAATCAGAAGCAGCAGAAAACATCATTCTCAAAGAACAAAAATCAAGCGGTTCATCACGTATTTTTGTTTTTGTTTTTTTTTTTTTCAAATCTTGGATTGACTGATATTAGAAAAAAAAACAAAAAGATTTTACCAGATTTTGATATGATTTTAACACCTGTTTTCTATTCTAATTCGGCCAGAATTTGCTCTTCTTCCTTCTTCAACCAAAGCTGCACGAGCTGACATAATCCTACTAGGAACCAAAGCAGCTTCAAATGCTGAACAATCAATCCAATCTTTCAAAAGTTCTTCCTGACCCCATATGTCAGGAATCCAGACCCTGGTTGCTGCCATTTCGATCCTATGCTTCTTCAGTCTCTCTCGTCCATTATCTTCTTTCAATAACCCTTCAGCCTTCACTGCTTCTTTTGTAACTTCATCAGCTGCCACCGGAAGCCCCGCTGCTGATGCTGAAGACCCACCCTGCAACGAGCTTCCCTCGTTATTAATAACCCCATGAGAGGTTAGAAGCCCTGAACTTCCTGCCTCAACAACATGAACATCGACAACATCGTCGACAGCTGGCAGCTGAGTTTTGTCTGGTTCTTCCAAAAACTGGGGAGCTGCTGGTTCACTTGCAGACTGAGCAGGACCCTGGTGGGTGGCCATTTTTGTTGGTTCGACGTTCATGAAGCTGATACACGAAAGTAATGAAACCCTTCTTTTTTTTTTTTTTCTTTTTTTCTTTTTTCTCTTCCTTGAGAAGATTGAAAGATTACATTAACATGGATAGATCGAGGATTTATGGGTGTGGGGATGATATACAAAGGCTGATCATCAAAGAATGGGTGGGGAGTTCGTTTACACGTCATTTCCCTTAACAAAACTTTCAAGATGTTTTGTTTTTATTTTGTATGGCAAGTGAGAAACGTACGTGTCTTGTCTTCAGGATGGTTTGGATTCCATTTTGTGTGGTTTTTGGTTCCAACAAGTTCTGATAAAACACCAAAAAGCTATGGAAAAAGAGAGCCTTTCAATCAAAGAAAACCAATAACTTCTTTATATGATTTCTTGGATGGATTTTTGGCAGGATTGTGAGGCTGAAGTTTATTTTAGTTAGAAAAAGTAACCCTCAGGATGGATAGGTATTTTAAGAAAGAAATTCATTTTAAATTTTTAAACAAAGAACTTCATTTTATTTTATTTTATTTTTTCAAAATTTTCTTCATAATTGCACATCATCAATCATAAAATATCAAAGTCAAATAATAAATTATGATTTTATTCAACTATAATATATAGATATATGTTGTTTTTATTGCATTTTTTTATATTTTTCTTTTTCTCATCTCATCCAACTTTAATAGTCATTTTATGCATGTTTAATTTGCAAATATATGCATTTTAAAATATTTTTATTTTCTTAAAAAATATCTTTAAATTGTCAAAATTCTTATCCCCATTCCCAACACACACTTATGATTTTTGGGATATCTCATTTTCCAATCATATTGTTGGTTTTGATTTGAAAAAATAAAATAAAGTCTACAAATAAATAAATTTACAAAGAAATACTGCTAATATATATATATATATATATATTCTTTTTCATTTAATGAGATTCAGACTCTTTTTAGAGATATTTTTTTCCTTGATGTACACTTCAACCACCCTCTCTCCTTTCCTTTTGTTTGCGTCTTTAGTTTATTTTATTAATGTTGATAGAATACACATATATGTACATATTTATATACATATTTTTGTATATAAAGATATAGATGGGGCAATACACAAATTATATTTGTAGTATATAACTTTTATACTCTGAAGCTCTTTAAAATTGAATATAAGTTTGCTTCTGGTATACCATGAAGCTTAAATTTCTAGTGCAAATATTTCATTTAATCTATCCATATGAACAATTTTTAATAATTTTTATCAATAAATAAAGTTCTTTCTTTGTTGTAATTAAAATTATACAATTAGATGTTTGATTTGTTGAATAAATTGCTTTTAACAATTTTATTATTTATGTTTGACGTATTATTTATGTATAAATTTATATGCCGTTAATGAACTATTTAATGTTAACTTATTAGTAAATAAAGTTATTTGTATTTAATAAAAATATTAACATTTTATGGTTGTTTATTAATATTGTGCTATATTATAATTCACTTCCGAATAAATTAAAATAACCATAATGTATCAAATATAATTTTTTTTATTCTTTCATTTTTCCTATTTTTTAATTATTTTTAAAATAAGTTAAGCTAATAGGTGGTTTTAAATAATTTCTTATTTATGCTATGGAAAAGTGAAAATAGTACTACATGGTGATGGCATAATTTGCTTTTATTTTTTCCTAATTTCCTACGTTTTTTCTCCGTTTTTATATGGTAGTGGTAGACCAAAGTTTATTGAAATTTAGGGTCCTATACATATTAATATTCCAATAGAATATAACACTTTTTATCATAATTTAAGAACTTGAATAATCTATTTTAAAAATATATATATTTTTATTAGAAAAACATAAAATAAGCCCAGCCTAAGAGAGTTTTTTTTTTTAATTTTATCATATTAATTTATTAAATACATAAAAATAAAATAATAATAAAATAATCTTTATCAGTATAATTAAATCCCTATAGGATTTTGTTAAAAAAATAATCTAAGGACATTATTTAATATTACGACTATATACAATAATATTCATTCAATATATTAAAAATTATGAATAAAATTATTAATTAATATGTTTAATATAAAATTATTACTACAAATAATATATTAACATACGAAAGTATTGTAAAGTACTTGTTAAGAAAACTTATATATATATATATATATTAATAATTGAATTATAAATTATATTTATTAAAATTAAAAGTCTAACATTTATTAAACGTATCAACCAGTTGTCGAAAAAAGATCAAAGTTACCATTGAAAAGGATTTTTTTTTTATCCTTGAAAAGAAAGCACTATTTATAAGAAAACGAAACAAAGAAGGCAAGATTCAAACAATAAAAATAGCATGGCTAATAAATACAATTACATTTTATATCTCATTTTGCCTTTGGAAGTCAAAATCAAAACCATAGCCACTATTTTATCCAGAATTGTTTAAAGTACCACCTAAATACATATTAATATCATATTTATATATTTTATTATATTATAATCGTGTTTAAGATATTTTATATTTATATAAATTTTAATATGTTAATAATTTTTATTATATAAATTTTGAGATATGTATTCATATTATTTATTATATATTTTATATATGTTATATTCGTATAATTATATTTAAAATTATTAATTCAATTCTTTTTAGTCTTTACACCTAGAATTCGAAAGAAAAGGTAAGTGATTTTCTCTGTCTTTGTAACAAATGAGTGGTAGGGCATGTTCCCCATGTGGGTATGTCTCTTAATTATGGACCTTAGTCTTGTTATATCTAACAAATTATTTACAAATTTAGGACCTAATCCGATTGATTTATATAATTTTTTTTAAAAAAATTATATATTTAATTTAAATTTTAATATTTATAAATTTTTTAT
>JAQSVH010000001.1:1313421-1324468 GCA_029448705.1 Adansonia digitata | reverse complement strand
TATTTATAAATTTTTTATAAAAGTACAATGAAGTAAAATTTTAATTTAATTAATTTATACAATCACTTTTAAAAAATTTTATTTAATAAATTCAAATTCAAATTCTATCCTACAACTTTTCTCATTAACTCCAAAACCTCTTTTGTATTAAAAGTCATTTAAAACTCTAACTCTTAAAAAATTTTAATTTTTAATTTCAAATAAAATGTTTAATATTTTTTAAATAAAATAAAAAAGGGAAAAAAAAGGGGTAAAACCCATGTGGGTTGGGTTATGCACAGTCCACATATATATAGATATAGATCAATGAGGACAAAAACAGTGATATTTTATAATTCTTGATTTGATATTTGCCAGTGGTTTTTGCAAAAGTTGTGGGCTATTTGATAATCACATCTCATTATAAGTTGGCCTGGTCTTCTTCGCTAAGATGGGCTAACCCCTCATTCCACTTCTTTGCTAATACTTAAAAGCAAAGACATCTAGAAAAAGACATTAGAGGATTAAATTAGGCCTAAATTTGCAGTGTCCTATAGGCATTAGGACAAAAAGGACGGACCCCAAGTTCATTAACATTTCTTATGCCTGCAAAAAAAGTAACAAAATAGTAGTAGTGGGCTTGAAGCCTTTAACTATTAATACAAAACACATGAAAGAAAAATTCAGGTGAACGTAATATGAATAATAAAAAATATTCGTATTCGCTTTAATTTAAATTTTTGTAAATAAATTTTAAAAATAATTATAAATTTTAACATAAAAATAATTGATCGTAAAATAAATAAATATATCTAAATAAAAATAAAAAAAATGAAAGAAAGAAAGAAACCCTATTCTACAACTGAAGTGAGATAGGCTATGAAAATGAGGCCACTCATCAATTGAGTGAACCAGATCACGGAACTGTACACAATCTTAACCTTAGGATTCGGCAGCCTTCATTTTATTTCCATCTTCTGTGCTTTTTTTTTTTTTCTTGGGTCAACGATAAAATTCTTTATAAATAGAATTATATTTTATTTTATAATTTCAGTTTAAATAAAATTAGATTTAAAATAAATTTTTATTGATATGTATTAATTTAAATTATTATTTTATTTAATAAAAATATTTTTATTTAAAATTTAATTATAATATATAAAAATATTAATATAAAATATATTTTTAATATTTTAATACTTTTAAATAATAAAATTAAATTTTAAATTAAATTAAATTAATAAAAATATTTTATTCAAACTCGATAGGCGATGCTCAACTCTAATAATGACGGCCTCGCATGAGGCTGCCTCTTGGCCTTGAGATATTTGTCCACTTATTAGAGGTTAAAATATTAAAAGAAAATCTTTAAATTATTTTAAGTAAATTTTTATATTTTTATTGTATCAAATAATCCTTATCTTTTGAATTTTATTTAAATAAAATTTAATTTATATAAAAAATTTATTTAGATATAAATTAAAGGTTAAAAGTTTATTTAAGTATATATATTAAATGTTAAGAATTTATTAGATATAAATTAGATATTAAATTTTATGCTTTTTCGAAAAAAGATTATGCTTTTTTCACTTAAAACAATGACGTGGACTCCCTCCTCGCCTAATTACAAAAAAATAATTATATTTGTGGAAAAACCCCCAAAATTTTCATAATCAAGTAAAGTACCCTATAAGTTTTTGAAATCTAATATGTTGCGAGAAGTTTTAGTTTTTCACATTCTCTCCTATGAACTTTCAAAGACCGCGCACTTTGGGCAATTTCATGGTAAAACTAAATGATTCTAAATCATTGGCAAAAGTAATTCAAAATTTTGCCCAAACCAAACAATTACTCAAAGGAAAACGGCTTCATTCTCAGCTGATCTCATCTGGGTATCCACTATGCACTTTTTTAACCAACCATCTCCTTATTATGTACTCAAAATGTGGTCAATTAGACTACTCAGTCAAACTGTTCGAGAAAATGTCTCAAAGAAACTTGGTTTCTTGGACTGCTATGGTAACTGGGTTTTCTCAGAACTTACATCACTTAGAAGCCATAACAACTTTTTGCGGAATGCGAATTGCTGGGGAAAACCCAACCCAGTTCGCTTTTTCGAGTGTTATTAAGGCTTGTGCTTCTGTTGGGTTGGCTGAGTTTGGGAAGCAAATGCATTGCCTCGCATTTAAATTTGGGTTTGGTTCTGATATTTTTGTTGGTAGCAATTTGGTTGACATGTACTCCAAGTGTGGAGTCATGGTTAACGCTTATAAAGTTTTCCAAGAAATGGAGTGTAAAGATGAGGTCTTGTGGACTGTTTTGATTGATGGATATGCAAAGAATGGTCCTTTTGAGGATGCATTGTCGGCTTATAAGAATATGGTTAATGAGGGAATCGATATTGACAAGTTTGTTCTTTGTAGTACTTTAAGTGCTTGTGCAGCATTAAAGGTTTTAAATTTTGGGAAATGTCTCCATTCAGTTATGGTGAAGAAGGGGTTTGAGTTGGAGATTTCTGTGGGAAATGCTCTCACTGATATGTACTCAAGAGTGGGAGATATGGATAGTGCCTCAAATGTGTTTGGAATTGACTCTGAGTGTAGAAATATTGTGTCTTGTTCTTCGTTAATTGATGGATATGTTGAGATGGATCAAATGGAGGATGCTTTAAGTGTTTTTATTGAGCTGCGAAGGCGAGGAATTGAACCTAATGAATTCACTTTCTCAAGTTTGATCAAGGCTTGTTCCAGCCAAGCTGCACTTGAGCAAGGGACACAGCTTCATGCTCAAGTGATTAAATTCAATTTTGATGGAAACCGTTTCATTTCTTCAGTTCTTGTTGATATGTATGGAAGATGTGGGTTGCTTGATGATTCTATTCGGGTATTTGATGAGATTGAAAATGCAACTGAAATCGCATGGAATTCAATGTTAAGTGTGTTTGCTAAGCATGGTTTAGGAAAAGATGCGATACAAATATTTAACAGCATGCAGAACGAAGGAGTGGAACCAAATGCAATAACGTTTGTCAGTCTTCTAAGAGGCTGTAGTCATTCTGGCTTAGTGGAGGAAGGGTTAAGTTTTTTTAATGCTATGGAGAAGACTTATGGAGTAGTGCCTAGAGAAGAGCATTACTCTTGTGTTATTGACTTACTTGGTCGTGCTGGACGACTTAAAGAAGCTGAAGAGTTTATAAACAAAATGCCATTTGAACCGAATGCCTTTGGATGGTGTTCTTTCCTTGGAGCTTGCAGGATCCATGGTGACAAAGAGAGAGGTAAACTTGCAGCAGAAAAATTGATGCAGCTTGAACCTGAAAATAGTGGAGCTCATGTTTTGCTTTCAAATATTTATGCTAAGGAGCAGCAATGGGAAGATGTGAGAACATTGAGGAAGATGATGCAAGATTTTAATGTTAAGAAACTACCAGGTTATAGCTGGGTTGATATTGGAAATAAAACTCATATTTTTGGTGTTGAAGATTGGTCTCACCCTCAAAAGAAAGCAATTTATGAGAAGCTTGATGCTCTTTCGGATCAGATGAAGAAGGCTGGATATGTCCCTTGCACGGATTCCATTCCCTTGGATATGGATGTTGGTGTGAAGGAGAAGATACTTCAGCATCACAGTGAGAGAATCGCTATTGCATTTGCACTAATAAGCATGCCAAGTGGGAAGCCGATCATTGTAAAGAAAAATTTAAGGGTCTGCTCGGATTGCCACTCTGCAATTAAGTTCATATCTAAGGTGATTGCAAGAAAAATTATTGTCAGGGACAACAGTAGATTTCATCATTTCTCAGATGGCTTGTGTTCTTGTGGAGATTTCTGGTAATGTTTTGACGTCTTGAAGTTTCACAAACAAATCCATGCACCTGACCGGGTATTATGCTCAGCTAACATGTTATATTAAGCATCTGCGATTGGTAAGGCTATATGCCAATTACGATTGAAGCTGTTGAAACTGAATGATCTTTGCAACAACGTCAATAAGTTGATTATTAGCAAGGAACTAGAAGCTAGCAAAATAAAGCGCTCTGAAGAATGCTAACTTAAGCAACGCATTAAGTACAACAATTTGGAAAAGAGATTTTTTTCCCCTTCTCTTTCATAAGTTGTTAGAGTTGAACAGTTCTGGATGCTGGATAATCTACAGGAGAGGGCTTACTGATATAAGCCAGGGGAAAATTTTAAATTTCAAACAAAGTGCCTGTTTATTATTAAGAAATGGGAACATCATGCATGTTTCTGTTGCATTTTGCTGTGTTATCTGCTTACAGAGTTCGGTTTCATGTATTCTTTGACAGTATTCGTCTGCATCTTCCTGTTGTACTTCGCTGCATTCTCAAATTACTGGTGCTCGGTTTCATGTTTTTCTTGACAGCATTCTTCTACATGGTATTGCTATTAAGCAACCTAAAATTTGATTCTTCAAAGTATATACCAGAATCTTAAAAGTGCATTACAAGATCAATTAAACAGAGTAATCTCATCTTTACTTTCATCAAATGCACCCTGTACAAGCTAGTCAAAGTTTTATTTAAACATGGTACTGAAACAAACTCTATACTAAATTTTGAGAAATTTACTTAACTTATTGAAAGGGGGAAGAGGTAGTTGCTTTCACTGTAAGGGAACAAACTATATAGAACCAACAACTAACATTGCTATATTTTTGAACAAGCATACGCGCCAATAGCTCAAAACCCTAGACCAGTCACAAGGAGGAATCTCAGAGTGAAGCATAACTGCATTGGTCGAGACGCGATGCAGAAAACCATTCAAGCTCTTGGATAGCGTGAACGTCCTTTCTTCTTCAGGAATTCAGGGATGTCCACTGAACCACCTTCACTGAAAGAAGGCCGTCGATTGATTCCAAGACCAATATCTCCCTGCGCTAGCTGACCTGCCTGCATTTCAATGGGAATCCAATATAAATTGGTGTGAAGGGGAGAGAGAGGGACGGAGAGAGACAGAAATGGAGACAGATGAGCAGTACCTGAAGAGACCTTCCTTCACTTTCTTCTTGACGCTTAAATCCCGTGGCAATTAGAGTTATGCTTACCTAAAAAAAGACCCAAAGTGATGTTTCAAATCAAATTAGTGATTCATATTGAGGACCATGAATGATGTTTGCCGGCACGAGGTATTCCAGGTCTGAGCAAAAATGACCTTCTTTATTTACCTAAATGAAGAACCAACAGAGATGACCAAGCCTATATGGTTTTCATCATCAATTCAACAGTTCGCATCAATTCATTGTGAACTCTGCATCTAAATGTGGCCTTATTCTTCATATATGAAGAACTCGAGAATGACTAAATAAGCCTTCGGGAAGCAGGGATGCAATCCCATTGCCGATCTCATCGCTTGATAAGGCTGAGATACTTTGATAGTTAACAAAAATTAGATACACGGGAACTAGTCACTGACATAAACACAAAGGCGCAGCATCTCTTATTGGGTCAACATGTGACGTAGACAGTAAAGTCCAGCTGTTTCCAGATTTTAATCCTACTTTTCTGAATGTTTAATTCATAGAATCACTGTTATCAGATATGCTTGATTAAAACCACAGTTTGACAGAAGGCCTAATTAAAGCATGGTGACCAAAGTACAGGCATGCAGATGACTGTTTTCTGATTCTAAACTTCAGCATGAGTACATTAGAACAAGCATTTAACTTACTTGGCCACTAAGTGATGGATCTATCACTGCTCCAAATATTAAGTTGGCAGTGGGATCCACAAGATCATAGATAACCTCAGCTGCAGCATTAACCTACAGAAATTTATTATATATCACATGATGCATATGTGAAGAGAAACATAATAAGAAAGCATATCTGAAACATGCAGAACATTCCAGATAATCAAGGTGTCTTGTGTGTAATATTTTGGTCACCGTGTAGACAATTTCTGGTTATTGGTGGCCCTAATGATAACTTTAAGTTGCTGTAACCAATTGCTAAATGTCTTTCAAAAAATGGTACATAGTCGATAGCACATCGTTCTTGCATGTTAACAATGAGAAATACTTGCAGCTCGGGGGCCAATCATAAACCAATAGATCTACAAGAGCTAAAACAATAATTTAAACATATTTCTTAACTAATCAGCGGCTGGAGATGTGAGTGTGACATTTCCTATAATTGGTTTCCTCTCTAAAGGAATATGCCTGTTTATCAGATATGGTGGGGATGCTTGGGCTTCAATTACTCTTAATCTACCAGGAATGGCTCCACTCGCATATAACCGACAATTTTTTAGCACAAGATAAAGAAAAAGAAATGGATAGACAGGCAGTAGGGATAATGGGCAATTATAACACCCCCCCCCCCCCAACAACACATACACACACACACTCTGATTGAGGGAGTTAGGGACAAAGGGATACCTCAAACAATGTTAAATCACTTCCACCAGTTATGTTCCACACAATTCCAGTGGCTCTTTCTATACCAATATCTAACAAAGGTGATTGGATAGCATTTAGTGCAGCATCTCTTGCCCTTGTTTTCCCTACAAATCAGACGAAGTGACTTGTCAATGAAAAGGCAGTTTAAGAAACTGAATTACCCATTAATAAACCAAAGCATCATGATAAGAAGAGATCACCGGCCATATTAGATGTAAAAATCATCAATATGTACTGCCAATAAAAGGAAAAGAAAAGAAAATGGACAAGCTACAATCACTTCTATTTTGTCAGAGGGCAAAAAGAAAAGAGGTAGAAACTTCATGCATTCAAAGTTCAAACTCCAGTGTATTCTGTTCTGAGAGGAAAAAAGGTCCAATCTGCGCCATATTTAGCATTTCCAAAACACAACTGAGAAACATGTAACATGATGGTGGTCCAGGTTCTTGAATCAAGATATGAACGAGGAGATAACCCTCAGAAACCTCCATTTTTTACACCTGCTCCTTTCTCCCCAGTGCCCACTACTTCCTTATACCCTTTTGCTCAGAAAAGAGTAGGAGAATATGTGATAAGACAAACAACCTGAAATCTTGAAGCCTTAAATATAAATGTGAATGATCTCTTTGAATTACCAGTTGCAGTTCCTATCCCCATCAGTGAAGAGCCAGCATTTGCCATTATAGCTCGCACATCAGCAAAGTCCACGTTGACAAGTCCTGGAATCTGCAATGAGGAAACTCACAACCACTTAGAGTGCAGCAGTAGGGTCCAAAACTCATAATACTTCAACTTCTGTGCCATTCAGAACATTTCACAAATGAATGCGTGGTCACACAAATATATTGATTTTTACAGGCTCTAAGGATTCCAGAGCTCTGGAATCCATAGATTTAGCAGTAACATGTAAAGATACTTACTATCTGATAACATATTGACCCTGGAAAATATAGATAACTTTAGAATAAAGATCATGCTTGATAATAAATCATAGCTGTTATTTCCCAGAAACGGGCTCAAGATATTTCATCAAAATTTGCACCCAAGTATTATGTGGATAAAGGGAATAAATGGAAACCCCAATTTTTACCATCCAAAGCTTACGAATCAAAAACTTTATATATTCAAAAGTGGGGGAAAAATAGACAAAAAAAGCATCACCGAACTACTAGTTCATTCTTACCATAAAATCAACTAGGGCAATAACTAAAGCAAAACTCTTTTTGGCCCCATTTAAGGTGCACAAATGTTTCCTTTACTGGGTGTAATATATCTCAAAAACATTCCATATGATCATCAACAAAATTGGAAGGACGCTCAGTTTTCAAGGACTAAATGAGGATAAAGGAAGAAAATGGCATTACAGTTAAGTTTCTTTTTTTTTTTTTTTTTTCAAATTATTTGGGTTTCAACTCAATGATGAAATTATATAGTTAGATTAGGAGGTTTTCATTAGGTTCTTGAAGCATCTCATACCGTAATTATATCAGAGATACCACGAACACCTTGTCGAAGAATATCATCAGCCAGATTAAATGCTTCTGTTACTGGAGTAGACGGGGAAACTGCAGTCAACAACTTGTCGTTTGGAATAACAATTAGTGTGTCAACATTTTCTCTGAGAGCTGCAATTCCTTCCTGTGCTTGAACAGCCCTCCTTCTTCCCTCAAAAGAAAAAGGGGTAGTGACGATACCAACAGTTAATATACCCATGGACTTTGCAACCCCTGCAATTACAGGAGCACCACCAGTTCCAGTCCCTCCACCCATTCCAGCCTGCAAATTCCAACTTGAAGTCCTAGGTAAAATGTTAAAGAAAGATACTACAAGACGAAAGAAAGCCATGATCCAATGTGTTAATCCTAATTGTTAAATAATAGCAATCTATCAACATGCCATGTGCAACACTACAAAGGTTTTGCCACCGGCAATTTAGAGAGAAAATGTGTCAAGGGCAAAAACAAATCATGAATTAAATTAGTTCATGAATCATCAAATATAAGACAAATCAAACAAAACAGCATGATCAGATATAAAACAAAAATAATATGAATTTTTACCTTAATGCTTTTAACACACATTTAATGCTTCCCGCATAATAACAAGTTAAGCTTGCTGTCAGAGAAAGAAAATGCAATTCTTACCACATCTTGACACTATAGACTTTGCACAGTTACATTAACCATTCAATTGATTGAATAGGTTTCATGAAACAAGAAAGCATGCATCAGCAGCCATAATTTTGTTTATCATATAAATACTGAATATTCACCATAAATAGGAAGATAGAAATATTTTCTTTGACAAATATTCTTCACTACTCCCCTAGAGGAGTCAGTTAATAGTAATAAACAGAACATAAAACTATTCTTCTTGTTGCACAACTTATTATTTCGCACAATTTTTGTTTACTATTAACAGTAATATTTTTTCCATAGAAATAGTAGTTCTAAGAAAAGTACAAAGACACAGACACCTTAGATCCAAGACAGTCATGAAATCAGATTAGTAAAACTAATAGTAATAATCCAACTTCTACCCAAATGATAAAAATTGTATAAGGATGGGAACTTACAGTAACAAAAACCATATCAGCACCATGAAGAGCCTCTTCTATTGACCCCTTGCTTTCTTTTGCAGCATTCATGCCGATCTCTGGGTTCCCACCAGCACCAAGACCCCTAGTTAGCTCCTGACCAATTTGCAAACGATGCTCGGGAAAGACAGGTGACAATTTCATCGCTTGGACATCAGTGTTAACAATCCAAAACTCCACACCCTGCATTGCGCTCTCTATCATGCGATTAACAGCATTTGACCCACCACCTCCAACACCAATAACTTTAATCTTAGCTTCATTATAATTACTTGAACCAGACATGTCTCCTAAGATCTTGGTGACACTTCCACTAGAACTCTCCTTTCTTGGGTTGGTTATTGTATTGTTCCCTTCACCTCTAAGCATCGAAACTTCAGGGTGCAGATTCAGAAAAGGGTCTTTATTTTGATATGGGCTGACACTGTGAGAGTTGGCCGAACATCTAAAATAAGGCATGGTAGACCTTTGGCCGGCACTTGAAAATCCACTTTTCCCACCACAAATTTTAAGGCATTTAAGTCTCCCTGAAGGATTCTCCAATAACACTCTCGCTCCAAGAACATTAAGTACCCCCATTGGTCTGGTATCTGAAGGTGTAAAATACGGCGATATAGCAGTTGCCATTTGAAAGGCAGCACTAAGAATCAGATTTACTTAAGCTATGATACAAACCAGAAAATTTAGAGGCGTAAACAGCTTAAATTTCAAGTTGCACACTCAATCCTGCATAAAACACTCAATAAAATCAAGACTAATATTCCAAAACGCTTTAAAATACCCATTAGCTAAAACACTGTCCGTGTCCATTTTTGCAGTTTGACCTTAAAACTAAAAGCAAACAGTAGAGGGCTCTAACTTTCTAAATTGAAGAGCACAAAATGCTTATAAAATGTGAAGCACAACTTCAAACAAGTTGCCAATATACATTCTGAAATTAGAAAAGAAAAAAAAAAAAAAACCCCAATACAGACAACCTAAAATGCTCCAACTTTAGAGTTCACAGCAAATCAGATCTACAATTCATAGCAAAAAGTCCAATCATGCAGCTAAAAGGCTGAACCAGAAATTTATTTTCGAAAAATGCATAAACAAAAATAAAATGCATCAAAAGTTATCATCTGGGTCTTAGAGAGAAATAGGAAAAGGAAAAAAACCTGAAAGAGGTACAGAGTCGAAGAAAGCCGAAACAGCAAAGTTCCCAAAGGCATTTGGGTGCTAAAGCCCAAATGTAGTGGAAATGGGGGAAGTTTTTTTTTTCTTTTTTTTTTTCCTTTTCTTTTTTGTAGTTGTTTTCAAGGCTTGGCTTTAGCTCTGCGATTTCTTTGTCAGGTTGCTGTTAATTAAAATAAAGAAAGATTAAAACCCAAAAAACGAAAAGTAGTACTCAAAAACAAAAAAGCTTGTGAATAGTGACCCTTATCGGCGAGGGTTTAAGTGGAACTGAATTTCTGGCCATTAAAATGCTTAAACCCTTTTTTATTTTCTAAATTTTCATTGGTGGGGGCTCAAGAAAAGTGTTTGAGGTTTTTTCCGATCGAAGAAATGAAAAGGAGGTAGGACCCTTTAGTGAAGTGGAGATAACAACCCAAAGTTCTCATCTTCCATACCAAAACAAAAAGGTCCAAGTTCCACAACAGCCAACATCAAAGCCCAATGTTTTACAACTTTTCCTTTTTTGAAATTTTCATTAGGCTTCTGGTTCTCTTCATGGCCGATTAAAAGAAATTTCAAATTGAAAGAAAAGAAAGGAAATTGGTTAAGGACAAGGGCGTGAAAAACACTAATTGATCTAAAAGCTTTGATTCATGTGATTGGGATCAAGATGGATTATTAACTGATAAACTCAGCTATCTAAAATTTTAATCTTTTACAAGTTTTATTTTTCATTTGCTTAATTGGTAGTATTTACATATCTTTATTTGATCAATTAGAAATGATTAGTAAGTTGAAAAATATAAAATTAGTCTTAAAGCTCTTGCACTGGGCTAATCAATTGCCAAAAAAAAAAGAAAAAAAAAGAGGGAAATGAGTATTTAATTTTTTTAAAAAAATT
>JAQSVH010000001.1:1251209-1261869 GCA_029448705.1 Adansonia digitata | reverse complement strand
ATAAGTTATAATCATGATTAAGTATTCAAATAAGAAATTAAATAAAACATCAACCAATAAAATTAATATATAATTGAATAAATTCAATACAAAATTAAATTAAATTCGTATGACTAAAAAATTTGATCTTCTGACTTAAAATTCTAAAACCTTCTCTTCATTCTCTGAACTAAAAAATAAGTACATAATTAAGCAATAAATTTGTTCAAAAATTAGATATCTATCTTAGTCGATAAACTCGTACGTATCTACCCTAAAAATAGCTCTTATTCAAATAACAAAATAATTTTTTTATTTAAATTAAATTATAAAAATATATAAATATTAATTTAAAAATAATATTTTATTTTTTAAATAATAAAAAAATTATAAATCTAATCAAATTTAAATAAAAAAAATTAAATTTTAACATCATCTTTATCCTGCAAGCAGGCAGGCCTCAGCTAAGGCTGTCAAAGATTTCACCCTTTCAAAACTTCAATTTCATTTTCATCACATCTACACAAAAAGTAACCACAAAATCCTGCAGGAAAGAAAAAGAAAAATGAGTGGGTCATGAGCACGACTCACGAGTCACTGTTATAGGAAGGACTTTTTTTCTTTCCTTTTTTCTTTTTTCAGTGTCAATATTAATATTATTACTATATAAAAATGAAAAACCACATTCAAAAATCAATTCCCCCCCCCCCCCTTTTTTTTCTTTTAAATTAAAGTTGATTTGTGAAATGGACCCGTCACGTTACAAAAAATAAAAAGTATGGGGTACCAAATATGGTTAAAACCGAGTGCATCTGAAGAGTAAAAAAAAAGTATTAATTATATATATATTTTTATAAAATATTACCTTTAGTTGAAATATAAATAGATATAAAAAATATTATAATTTAAAAATATGACAGAAGAAAGTAAAAAAAAAACCTCAATAATACCATTATTTAGAAATGGTTAGAAAGGTTTTTAAATACTTAAGTTCAAATCTTATTTTTACGACAAAATAAAAATATGAACGTATATTTATATATGCTTATCGATAGATAAACTTTTTGGTTTACTTTTCCTTGAATTCTATATGGTCAAAAATAACTTTTAAAATTTTTTATAATTATCTTAAAATAAATTAAAATCATTCAACTCATAATATCAAATTAAAATAGTACAAACAATGTATAATTCAATAGCGCATTCAATATTATATTAGATAAAAATTATTTACGTTATTGTCAAGATTTATTTTAACATATTGATAGTGTATAAATATATATTTTTTAATAAATTAAATAATATTATTTTATTAAAAATAAAATTATTTAAATATATTTTAAAAAATTAATTAAATAATATTATTTAATTTATTAATTATCAACATATTAAATATAAAGTCGAAAACCTTTGACTCAAAAAGATACTCTATTTTGGAATTTATCAACTCAACCAATTTTTACTCGCGGTAAAAAAATTGGTAACTAGTAAATTTTTATCCAGCAAAATTAAAAAAAAAAAACACGTTGATAAAGATATTTATATATTGAGCAGTAAAAAACAAAAAGAAAATGAAATTAAAAAAAACAAGGGAAAAAAGGAATTAAGGTGAAAAGCAGTGGAGGGGAGCGTCAAAGATCGAGTCAGAATCCGGCTCTGTAACCTGGTTGGCATGCACGGTCTTTTCCCTTTTGTCGTTTTCTTTCCGGTTCGTCTCTCGAGAATCTCGGTTTTTTTTTTTTTTTTTAATTTTATTCTTACCTTTCGTGAGATGCCCGAGTCCATACGACATTTGAGCTCGTCAACGTTTTTGCCTCTATTAAGACCTCGTCTACCACGTGGCAGATATTCAACGGGTAACTTTTATGGTCTTTTTAATGAGTTTGTTATTGTTGTGGAGTTTGATTTTTAAGTACTTTAAGTCATTTCATTATGATTATTTTAAAAAAAAATTATTTGAGATAGAAACAATGAAACACATACTTTTATATAACACAATAAAAATCTTAAAAAATTAGTATAATAAAAAATATTTATTAAATTATTTAATTTTATTTTTAAAATTTAAAAATTTTACTACGTGTAAAAAATCAAACTCGTATTTAATTTGACTATATATCTTTTATATTTCTTTGGTAGTGAATTAGGTTGGAAAAATAAAGAAATGAACATGCTTTTAAAGTTGTAATATTAATGTAGTTCCCAATGTGCTTAATTATGAGAAAGTACTCTAACTGTCTAGCTGTAAAGTTTAAATTGTTTTTCGGCTTAGGTTGTCCTAATACAAAAGTTAATGATGATTAAGTTTTAGTGGACTCAACTTATAAACATGTCTTAAAACACAAATATTTTACATTGATACCTTTTCTATGTTTCTAGTATTGTCTTGTAATGAGATGTAAAAAAAAACAAAAAAAATGGGGTAATATCTAGTTTTAAGCTAATGCATCCCCAAAACAATAGGTTAAGATAAAACATTTGGCACTTTATCAAAGCTTTTGAATATTTATTCACTGGTTTTTATATATGATTTTTTATATGAGAAATATTTTCAGAACTCCTTTGTTTTTTTTTTTCAAATAAAATAAAAATTAAAACTAAATGTAAAGCTACCTTTGTAGGAAAAATAAATCTTATCTTTAACCATTAAGCAAACTAAGTGATATATTAGCATAATTGTTAATATTTTTTTAAAGAATAAAAAAGATTATAATCAAGGATAAAGAAAGAGATTAATAAATATCTCATTTTAAAAATAATTATATGAATGAATTGAATTAAATTTGGATTCATATTTGTTCGTAATTGATATACTTATAAATCACCTTAAGGACAATATAATAATAAGGTACTTTGATTCTCTATACTCTACATTTATAGAAGATGACTTCAATGAATGAGTGCTCTTTCTTCACTTTCTCTCCTCTCAATTTACATTCTTTTACTACAAATATCACAGTGAATTTAAATATCGACTATAATATTTTTTTTCATTAAACTTAACAAGCTAAAATATTGAAAATTACCATGGTCAAAAATCAATTGGTCACATAAAATTGATTAAAATCACCAAATTCTCATGGAAAGAATTTGAAATATAATTCTTTATTATATGGAGTAACTTCAAGCAACTATTACCATTTGCCTCGTTATACCATGCTTTTTTTTTTTTTTAATGACAAAAGGGGTGCAATTTGACTTTAAAAAAAATGGAGAATTGAAGCCCATGGTAAACGAAAGAAACAGAGCCCCAGTTAACAGCCACGATGGAAATGAGCCATCCACGGCCGTGTCTCTGGTTCTCAAAATCTCGGGAAAGATGTGAAGTACGTGGAAAGATCCTTTGGGTTCGACCAGGCCAGCCAAGCCTAATCCTGTGACTACCCGTCGTCCCCACGCTGTCCCTTTTTGTAGCCATACATGTTACTAACACAGTAGTTGTTCTTATTACAGAGAGACTATAATGTCATAATTAATTTTTGATTCTCTAATTTAAAAAAAAATCTTTTATTTAAGTTCAAAGGTAAGTTGATATTGCTGGTAAATCATTTGATTATTAAATTATTATTTTTATCTTAATATTTATATATTTTAATAATTAAATTTAAATAAAAAATTTTTATTATTTAAATAAATTTAAGTCAAACTAAATTAATTTAAATTATTAAATATTTGAATGAATTATTTAATGTTTGAACAGGACAAAACAAACCCAATTGTTCTTTTTTTTTTTTTTTTTACTTTTTTTTATCTCTCTTGTCGACGGTGGTGAGAGATATAGGGAGACATCAGATCCTCTCCTATATAACTTAAAATACTGCCTTAAGAACGACCCTACAATTTGCAGCCTTTTTTTCCCCCTGTATTCGTTGTTTTCATGTAAATCTTAGGATCATTATTATTATTTATTTATTTTGTAACAATAATTTCTTTGTGACTACCTTGCCTCGATATTGTAAATTCTATAGATTTGAATCAGGAACTCTCCTCATTCCTTCCTTTCTCTCACAATATTTATTCATCTATATTTTTAGGCAACTTGGTTCGCCTTCAAAAATCTTTCCTTTTTGCTTTTTGCACTATAATTTTCTTGTTAAAAGTTGAAACCTCATCAATTCTTTCATGGTGCCGAAAGCCATAGCTTGTTGAGGTTGTTCTTTCTCATATTACTACAATTTCTTCTTTGTCTAAAAGAGAGGGATATCAGATTTTTTTTTCAAGCTTTGATGATGGCTCAAAAGCATTTGCACGAGTTGCTTCAAGAGGATCAAGAGCCATTTGTTCTGAAGAAGTACATTGCTGACAGGCGTTGTCAACTGATGAAGAAATCATCTCCTAAAACTCATCTTCAAATCAAGAAACGAAAACCCATCTCTCAAACCCCAAACTTTCCTTCAAATTTCTGCCAAAACGCTTGCTTTTTATCGTTCCATCATGACTTGACTGACCCGAGAAAGTCTCCATTGTTTGAATTTCCGTCACCAGTTAAAAGCCCTTGCAAAAGCCCCAATGCCATCTTTCTTCGCATCCCAGCAAGAACAGCAGCTCTTCTTCTTGAAGCTGCTCTCAGGATCCAAAAGCAACCTTCATCAAAAACCAAACCCCAGACCAAAAACAACGGCGGCAGTACTTTTGGCTTATTTGGTTCCATTCTAAAGAGGATAACTCACCGTAACAGAAACGGAAGTCGTGAAATAGCTAACGATGGAGCTAAAGTTTCAGTCAAGGACATCTTAAGGTGGGATTCAACTGTGGGGAAAAATAATCAATGTCAAAGGAAAAAATTAATATCGTCAGCAATTGAAGCCAAAAGTGGTTGTGAAATGGGGTTTTCTTGTTCTAACACTGGTAGGACAAGCAGTGCTGTTTGGTCCGAAAGCAATGAAGAAAAATCCGTGGACATTGATTTGGACACTTCATGTAGTTGTAGCCAATCCGAGGATTTTGAAGAGATTTTCATGTCCAAACATGTTTCACAAGATAACTCAGCTTTTGCTGCTTGTGATGATAAGCACTTTTGTGAAAGCCCTTTTCACTTCGTGCTCCAAAAAAGCCCTTCTTTTTGTCATCGGACTCCCCATTTCTCTTCCCCGGCGACATCCCCAAGTCGTCCCCAAAAAGAGGTTAGTACATTTTAATTGGAAGATTAGTAATAGTAACAAATTACTTAATCAAATATTGGTTAATTTAACTGCAACTCTGGTCTGTTTAAGGCTTCTTCATTTTGGGAGTATTTGAAGTAAACTCGTGACTCAGGTGACTGAGTTCTCTGACATGCGTGAACAACTGTCGGCAAATAATGAACTGTACCTGCAAAATTTGGCCGGAATTTGATCTGAATTCACAAATATACCCTGTTGTATTTGTCTTTGGCTCTTTTTTGTTGCGAGGTTTCCATTGATGTTGAGGGTTAAGCAAGTCATTTCAGTCTTTTATCGTGTGCATTAATCTTTTATGTTTGGTAACTGTACTTTTGATCAAGCATCTGCCATGCAAATTTTTTTTTTTTTAATTAAGGGTCTGTCCGGTAAGTAATTTCCCCAAAAGGACAAACGCTTTTTTTGTTTTTTCTGTTGGATCCAATCACCAAAATCAGACAATTTTTGATAAGAAAAGTCAACAGCCCAATGAATTATCAATTATATTTATTAACAACTCTCATTCCAATTCTTTCACCTATAAAATCATGGAGATTGTAACAATTATTCTATTGAAAAAAAATGTTGTCTGAAGATTAACATGTCTTAATCAGAGGTTGTTGTATTGGATTGTAACAGGACAACGAAAATTATGAAGTTGATAGCTTTAAAAAATTACAAGTAGAAGAAGAGGAAGAAGAAGAAAAAGAGCAATGCAGTCCTGTTTCTGTTTTGGACCCTCCATTCGAGGACGATGATTATAGACATGTGGATGATGACAACGATCATGATGATGATGATGATAACGATGGTTTCGATCTTGAATGCAGCTTTGCGAATGTACAAAGTACGTTTCTGACTCACTAGAATTCATTATTGTACCACTCCTTTTTAGCTAGTGAGGCCTTTATCCAAATTCATGCATTTGCTTAAACTTTTTAGCTGAAGCATGATTTAATTGTTAGTTAAATACAGCTTTTGATGATAATGTTGTTATTGTTGATGATGATGATGATATGTGGGATCCATGGAAATTTTGTTGGCATTGAGAATTTATTTTGTACATCAAGTTTGGTTTAATATGACATGATGAAGCAGATACCAAACATTGTCATAATTTCTTGTGTGACCCACATTTCAATGTTAGGAGTATCTCTCTAAATTGTACTTACACACTTTTACTTAAATGTACAAATTTTTTTTTTGAAATTTCATACTTTTGATGATTCAAGCCATTTGTTTCATCTGTTAGAAAACTTGAAAATGTTGGGAAAGTCAAGTTAATTTGAAGCTGATTGCCTCACTAATCTTCTAGTCCTTAAGGACCAAAGGATCTGAAATAGTTGAGGCAAAAAGGCTTCTATATCATCCCTTTTGCAAGGAGGAATTTCAAACTTAAAGGCTTGGGGCAGGTTGGATTGAATTCAGATGCAAATATATGCCTAAAGCAAAGTAGAAGTTGGTCACTCACTTGTCACATTGCCTTTACTCTTTAATAGTAGAAATTAATGCAATGCCTTGTCTTTATTATTACTTTTCAACTTTGATTTACGAATTTGGCGATCATTATACCCTTATTTTAGCTCCTTAGTTTGCTTGTCTTTGAAGCTTACCTTAATTATTGTAGATACTGCTTACCACTATATTGATGTTCTTTTTCAATTTTCCTTGTTTGGTCACCAGGAGCAAAGCAGCAGCTACTGCACAAACTTCGGAGATTTGAGAAACTGGCCGAATTGGATCCGATTGAACTTGAGAAACGTATGTTAGAACCAGATGACGATGATGATGATGATGATGATAACAATGAACTATGCGAGTTAGAGGAAGAAGAGGAACTCGAGCATGAGCCAGCTTCATCAGATAACGAAAAGAATGTTGATGTCCTTCTCCAAGAAGTGCTTAAATCAAGCTTCCACAATCCAAGACATGTCCCGGAAGGCATGAAAAGGTTAGTATCAGATCTCATTGCCGAGGAAGAGAGAGAGCAGAGTTGCAGCTACTTTTTCAATATAGAAATGGTGGCTAAAAGGGTTTGTAAGAGGCTAGAGTCATGGAAGGAGGTGGAATCAAACACCATTGACATGATGGTGGAACAAGATTTCAGAAAAGAGCTCCATTGTTGGAAAAGAAATCAAGATCAGATTAGAGACACGGCATTAGAAGTTGAACATGCTATCTTTGGATCACTGATGGAAGAACTATCAGAAGAACTAGTTTTTGTTCAACTGGGATTTGAGTGGGGAAAATTTTAAGACTGATGCTAAAAAATGAATTTGGGTTCATTTTCTTTCATTTTTTTAAAATCAAAGTCTTATATTAATTAGAGGATTTAGAGTCTTACTTGCCCTTAAGTGATAGGCTAATTAGAAAAATGTGGGTTAGAATAACTGGATATTATGTATATGCAAACATGTATTTAGTGGTTGTTATGGTGTATGGATCCAGGCTTTAATGAGATATATATGTACAATTCCTAGCACTTCATACATATATAGACATTTTTTTAATTAAAGATGTTTTCAGTTTGGTTTGATTGTTAAAAAAAATTAAAAAACAACATGTTAACTGCAATTTTTATCCGAAATCAAATGTCAAGCAAGTAACAAAGTTAATATCAATGTCTCTGCTTTTCTTTTAATTGATAACCAGGAATTCTTTATTGATACTTCGGTTCTTTTCATTCCTTTCCTAATACTGAAAAACAGGGAACCTTACTCTTTACAGATATTCAATCTTTGGTCATGAAGGAAAATTTGTTTCTTTCTTTCATATAAACGACAATATAAGGGGCACTGTTAAAAGTCACATTGTTGTTCTGGTAATAGCAGGCAAAATTTTTCTTTGATTGGACATGCCATCTGAAACACAGCAATGTATGACTCTATTTTAGCTGTTTTGAAGAATGTTTTTATATTTTTATACTATAATTGTATATATTTATCATGTTTATATCATATCTAATATTACCCACAATCTTGCTTAGTTTGACTATCTTTGTAAGGAGAAGCTGAGGGATAAAAAAATTGAAAAGATGCTGCCATTGGCATTAGCCGAAGGCTTTGCGGTTATAACATTCACTGCTTTCTTGTCTGTTTTTCACTTTTCTAAATTTGAGACAACGGAATGGTTAAAGCCCCTACAAAGGCCGTAGGAAAGGGGTAAAGGGCCCCTACAAAATGGAAAGGTGGAGGGTAGGGGCTTGGTCCATGAAGGGTCCAGGACTCAAGCGGATAAAATGGGTTTTCCCAAACGAGAGGGCTTGTCTTCGATTTCTATTTCCCCCACTATAATTAATAGTTTGAACTATTGCATAATCTTGGTTGGTTGGTTGTAGACATCTCAATTTTATCAGGATCTTGGATTTGCTAATTCTCTAACTTATCATTAATGAGGTATTATTAAAAAATCGAATCAAATCAATCAATTAAACATATTGAATTAAAAATTAGTACTTAGTTTAATCCCGTATATATTATAAAATTAAAAGTTTAAAAGATCAATAAAAAAAAAAAAACAGGATTTAGGTTTATTTTTATTTTTTTAAATTAACGTAATTGGGAATGAATCTTTATCCCATTACATCTAATATTAATGATCGTATCATTTAGTTAAATGTACATTTTTGTTAAATATTTATCCTATTTAATACTTGTTTTTTTGGTAACTTTTTAAGATTCGAGGAAGAGAGATTCCAATTTTGCTCATCAAGTAAAAAAAAAAAAATTACACCGATCATTCAACCAAATATTTAGTAATATTAATTATTTATTTAATATTTAAAATTTTTAATTAAATAATTTGATTCAAAATGAATGAGATCAATTAAACTAATGACCTCAAAGCCTCGTCGATTTGACTTTTAATATGATTTTTTTTTTTTAAACATCAACAAAGCCGGGTTCAATGGATATTGTAGTTACTTTCTGGGCCTTTTGATTTCAACGAAAGTTCGATTAAATTGACGTCCAAAATTGGGTTTTTAAATTTGAAGTCCAGTTTTATATTTATTCTTAATCAAGACTTTTGACTAGGCTTCAGTGTTGAAATCTTTTGGGGTTTGGATTTGATTTACGCTCATTCTAGATTGAGTTTATAGCTCTCTCTTTAGAGTTTGGATGGCTGATCTGGTTTTTTGATTGATTAAAACATCGGGTTCAAGTTGAACTATTGGGCTTGAAGCCTTTACGGCCATCTTGTTTAAATTTTCTGGATAATTCTTTCTTTCTCCCCCCCTCTTTTATTTTGAAAAATATAGAAAAGAAAAATCATAAAGATTCAAATTGAAACAAAATATAAAATTCGAAAAAATTTAAAAAAAAAGGGGAAAAGAGAATCAAACGACAAAAAAGGAGTTTATGGAAAATATAGTTACAAATTTTTGGAAAAGGAATTGGGACTAGACTTTTCTGCCATTCAAGCATTGGATATCCTATTTGGTTCTCTTCACATTGTGCTTAGTTTGAGTATGGAATTTAGTGATTCGTAATTATTAGACGTCAATCTAAATTACTGTCAATAAAAAATAATTATAAAATATATAAATATTAATATAAAATATACATTTTAATATTTTTAAATAGTAAAACAGACTTAGAAGGTTAACTTTGAATAAAAAAGTTGAAAATAAATTCAAGTCGTAACTCATAAACAGATCTAATCAAGACAAAAAAATCAAATCAAAAATTTTGGAAAGACTTGAAATCAAAAGAAAATCAGATTGAAAACAAATTAGATCGAGAATTCAAACTCAATAAATAGAATCAAAACAAAAGAAAAAAATGAGTTACGAGATTTAGATTTTTTTTAAAAAAAGAATCAGATCTATGAACTTTCAAAATAAAATTTGAAAAATTAATGTAAAATTTTGGAGATAAAAATGAACTTATTTTTTTACCCAAATTAACATTACCATAAATCAGTTCATATTAAATGAAATTCAAGCTCACCCATAATCCATCTCATAAAAAGAAAACACACTTTAAATCAAATAGAACATGTTAGTGTCTTTGGAGGAAGGCGAACTAGTAGAGCAGGAATGGGACCTGAAACATAATGAAAGATCAGACAAGCGTTAAGTGCATTCTAAAACTTAAGTTATTTGAAAATTTTAAAGTTCAAAGAGCAAGAAAAGAATAGAGAAAAAGAAGAAAAATTAAGTGTGCATGCCTTACTTGGAGCCTTATTGCCCCTTTTATCCCTTAGTCTCTAAGCATGTACTACATGCTTCTTGTCATTGTCCAAGTGCGACTAATCGCTAGACTATTAGTCTTTGGCCTTAATGGTGGTATTTTTCAGGAGTGTCAGTGGTCCTCCACTAGTCCAAAATAGAAGACACTTGATCCAAAATGTACTATTCAAAGGCCCTTATTGGATAGGCATGCATGTTAGTACTTGAAATACGCTTTGGGCGATCAGTAAATCAAGCAATCACATTATTAGAATTTAGTAAATCAAGATCTAGTTGCCTCTAGAGCCATCTAAACACTTGAGGCCTGTTTAGGTGATTAGTATACCTATGGTATAATAGAGCACATAGTCAT
>JAQSVH010000001.1:1222909-1238832 GCA_029448705.1 Adansonia digitata | reverse complement strand
ACATTTACTAAACGTGTTTAAAATTTTAGTTTTGAAATGCTTCCATAATGCTCTGATAAGTATTGAAATCCAGATTAACAAGAAAAGTAAACCTTAACTCTTAACAACTGATAAAACTACTTTTATAGCAGATTAAATGGAAGAAAATTTTTTAAAAAAAAAAGAAAAAAAGGGGGAAATTAATTTGATGTTGCTGAGGCAAGCTTGAATTGAATGTCACATTTCTCTTTCAAAAAAATCATTGGAAGGGGACAACCGATTTTGGCAGGAGCTGGGGCTAGAACCCCTGGCCCATTAGGTTAATCAACCTAGTCAAACCCTCATTATTTTTCTTTTGGGCGGGGGTTGGGGTTCGAACTCACGAAAGGCAGAAGTCAGTTAATTTGAAGCGTACTGGTTGTGATCCGTATTCCCAACAGCAAAAGAAGGTCAGATTATTTTGAATAATCTCTTTAAAGAGTTAAGAAGCCTCCTTGACATTTCCTTCAAGTATTCAAATGCATGAACCCCAAATGATTATTTTAACAAAAGCACATGTTCATTAATCTCTTTTCACTTAATTATTTTTTTTATATAAAGGAATATGAGGATAAATAAAGGTATTGCAAATGCTGGAATATAAAACTTAAATGTTTTTAAATGTACATATGAATTAATTAGAATAAACTTTGGATTTTCACTTAACCTAATTATAAGTCAAAAATATTGAAACTATTAAAAAGACTAACTTGATTTGAAATATCGATGATAATAGAACTCGAAGCTTAACTTAATTAGTTTATATAGATATTTTTTTTAATTGACATCTAAGTAAATCTAAAGTTCGAATTTTAATATCTACAATCATTTTTGCTATCATTAGATTACAAGCACTATCGTACCAAAAAAATATGAATGATGAAGATTTCTTCAATATTTTTTTCTTTACAAGGACGGAGGAACCTTCCGAGCTTGATCCAAAAACAAAACATATGAAGCGACATAGCTTGTCATTATTGTTCCATAACTCAATTGGTCAATCACATTTTGTTGGACCATTTTTTTTTAACTTTCCATTACAAAAAATGAGGGAAGAATCTATCTAATCTACCCATTCCATATCTAGTTTTGATTTATGTTGGCAAAATTCATTTGCTATGGAGCACCTCATGACTAGATGAAGTGAACCCTTTTGAAGTTTATTGCTTTCCTTCAAATAAGAAGATTTGGATGTCACCTTTGGATGAGACATATTGGAATGGAATAATAAGACATAATTATGAGTTTGTGTATTTTTTTAGAATTTCCAAGATAAATAAATAAATATAATGTGAAAAATGTGATTAGAAACCAAAGAGCATTACAATACCCAATATACTCATTGGCATACTTATACCCTTTCTTGTCCTCTTTCAGCCTACGTGTGCGAATTTGAGCCAAATTGTTCCATTTTCGGTTGACATAAATTGGATGAGAAAAATCATTTTGGAATTTTTTTTTTCAAGGAGTATCCTATGTTATTTCTAAGATGAACTTGCTATAATTTCTAGCAATATTTTTTGGTACTTGTACATATAGTTTAATTCATTTCTGCAAATACAAATTAATTAAAGAAACATTAAAAATTAAGTAAATTGAATTATATTAAAGGTGATAAATGATAATATTTTTTTATCAGGTTTAATTCAAATGATTCATTCATATCTTTTTGACGTGTGTAATCCTATAAAGTGATAATTGATTCTTTTATATTTCCAATTCTCCCTTCTCTTATTCTCAAGACTTCAACTTCTTGTGTACACAAAATAATTAATAGCATTTTTCAAAATATAATGGAAAAATACTTATCAATTACACCAAAGTTTTTGTCTTACATTGAAATTGCACCGAAGTTTTTATCTTATATTGAAACTTGATCTCTCTTGTTGCAAACTTGACCTTGGCTAAACTTCCTTTGAGACTTGATATGGAGAAAGTACAGTAAAAGTACTCCACTACTATTTTTTATTAGTAACTTTAAGAAAGGAGTTTTGTTTTGTCTAAAAAAGTTGATTTTGAGAGGTAAAAAATGTTCAAATAATGTTTCAATTCGAAGAGTATTAGTGTAAAAGTATTTGAAAGGAAAAAAATGTTCAAAAAATGTACAATGGTTTGAAATTCAATAAAATTATAAATAACGATTATACGTAAAAATATTTATGAATTAAATCGAGCCACGGCTCAAAAGATTTTAGAATCTTTATTTAGATTTATTTTCAATTTAGTCCACTCGTATTATTCATATTTATTATTTATAATAAACAAAAATTTTTATATTAATATTTATATATTTTATAATAAAATTTAAATATTTTTAACTATTAAATATCAATTTAACCTAATTTAACTCAGCCTAAATCACTTAAAAAAAAACTTATTTAGAATTTGATCCTAACAGATGGTTTAATATGTAGACAGCTACATTTTTTTTTATTTTTATTGGAGAAAAAAGAGGAAATTCTGGCAAAAATTAAATTTCGATACGTAATTGATAAAATCAAAAAAAAAAAATTTTAATTGTGGTTTGACTTGAAGCGCCGGAGGGACTGGGTGGATTAGGGTTAGTTCCATAACAGGGTAGGAACAAAAATGCCGACAGTCTCTGACACGTGGATGCGGCGGATTTTTGAACACGTGTGATGTCGACAAGCTGAAAATTGGACGTACTATGTGGATGCATCGAATGACGGTGCATTTATAAGACATGTTACCTCTCCTTGTCTTCACTTAAAAATGGTTTTTTTTTTTTTTCTTTTTTAAAGTTTAAGGCCCCATTTCGATTTCGTTAACATTAATTTTGCTTTGTCGCTCGCTTCACTTTATTTTTTTATTTTATTTTTTTTCAAAGGAAAAAAATAAAATAAATAAAAATGTTGAAGCAAGCCAAGTGGGAAAGTTGAAGAAAGTTAAATTTGGGCCATGTTTTATGTATGTGAGAATAAAATTAAAAATTAATTTTTTACGTACACAATTCTTCTAACACGTAATTGATTTCATTGGTTATTATTTAAAAATTAAGGAATTTTAAAATATTAATTCGTATCATTGATTTGGCAAGCAATAATTTTTTAATTTGATTCTGATTATTACTTTTGAGTTCTACTTTATATAAAAATATATATATAATTGATGTAAGATTAATTAGTTTTATATATTTTTATAATTTTGTGTAAAATAGATATTTTTACAAATTAGTAATATAATCGTATTCATCTCATACATAAAATTTTAAATTGAATCAATATTTATATTATGTAAAATATTGTTATATATATATTAAATAGTTAAAAAAATTTTAAATAAAATATAGTTAAATTTTTTTAATTTACTCGAAATTTAATGTGTACTACAATATTAAAAAAGTTTATCAAATTAACTACATATATATTATATAAATAATTATAAGAACTTATAAAATTAAATTAATTTTTCACTAAGCGAATTTCTCTTATATATAAACAATATTAATAATAAATGTATTAAAAGTAATAAAAATCAAACTTGAGTACGGATTTTACATGTCATTGACAACAATACTGTATATCATTCTGTTCATTGCAAAACTGTTTTAACGTATCAGGTATCAGATGTCAGCCAAACAAAGCCTTGCAATTCTTTTTTTTTTTTTTTGCAAAACTATTTTTACCTTTTTCACCTAAGTTAATTTTATCTTCTTTTAAATCGAGGTTAATTTGTATGAAAACTGTTGACTTTGTTGCACTTTCTTTTTTTTTTTTGGTAAAAACAGTTTAATTTTCGTCCCTTGTTTTCGACAGCAGGGTACAATTTAAAACAAGTAGAATTTGCATTCAATTATGATCCATCTCGGTTAATAGGATTTTTAAATTTTACAAACGAAATTAATAGATGAGACGTAATCTTTAAAATATATTAAAAATAAAAATTTAATTTTAAAAAAAATTAAAAAAAATATGATACTTTTTAAATTAGATTATGAATTAAAAAGTATAACCATTTCTTAAACTCACTAATTAAAAAATTACACTATATTTTAGATAAGTGAATGTGGATTTTTCTTTTGTCCAACCTTGTTTCTTTGGCAAAGGTAAACTTGTGTCTTATAATTATATCAGATTGAATCAATAATATATCATATTTTTTTAAAAAAAAGAAATTAGAGTGCTAAGTAAAGTTTAATCAATGATAATAAAGGAAAAACAATTGGAATTCTTTGTTAGACCACCAAAAAAAAAAAGATTGACATAAGCATGAGAATAATCTGATTTTGATAATCAAACAAATTAATCAACCAGAATATAATTGGACAAATTTAATATAAAGTTGAATAAATCTCACATATTATGCAACTTGAACATGAAACCTTAAGATTTCAAAAATCAAGACAAATTAAATTTAACATTGATTATATTTTAGCATCCAATTCCAAACCAATTTACTTTCATTCAAAAACATTAAACTAAAATTAAAAAAAAATTACAAATAATATTAAAACATTACAAAACGAAATCTATTGCTATATCTTTTTAGTAAAACATATCGAGTGGTGGGGAAGGGGATGAGCACTGAGCAGTGATTAAAAAAAAAAATCTAATCATAAAAAGGAAAAAGAAAGCAATTACTTTAAAAAAAAGGGTGACATTAGTGGGTACGAATTTCTTCGTTTAAAACTGCTGGTGGTTGTACGTAAATATGGCAGGCATGCAGGCTTCAGGTGCTGCTTTAGCCTGTCTAACATTCATTCCTTCTCAAAAGTTCAATTTCATTTCTTTACAGCCATATAATAATAATAATAATAATAATAATAACAATAAACCACAAAAATTAAACTTGGTAAATAAAAAATCAATGGGTCACTCTTATTGAAAGACTGCTTTTTCCACAGTGCCAACATTATATAATAATAAAATAAATCCAAGACCACTTTTACAAATCAAAATCATTTGTTTTTTTGGCTTTTAAATTAAAGTTGACTAGAATTGCAGCTACCGAAGAAATGATATTATTATTATTTAATTTATATATCGAAAAGCTATTTCAATAATTGAACTCAGTACTCACCTTTTATATGCACATCAAACATCAAAATGACAGAACGTCGTAATTTTCTATTGCTTCTTTTGTTTTTTTCATGTCTCCACAGTTTTTGTCTTCAACTTTTAAAAGTGAGAATTATGTCACGAAATTATTATAGTAATAAATCAAGAGACTTTAATATTTTGATTGAATTTATTAAGGTTCTAGTTAACTATTAAATATTAATATTGATCTTATGAGTTAGTCGAATAAATCAAATTAAGATATATTTTTAATGATTTAAATAAATTCGACTTAAATTATTATATAAAAATTAACATAAAAATTTTAACATATTCAAATATTAAAATAGCTTACTTTCAAATTCATCGAACAAACAAATCTTCACCAGTGATAAAAAAAATACTATAGTAACTTGTAAATATTAACCAACGAAAATAATAGTAATTGATATCTATTTATTAATTTTAAAAAAATTATTTAAAATATATTTTTATTAATAAGATTAAAGGAGTTTGAGAGCACTGTCGACGATCGAGTCAAGATCCGGCTTCTGCAAGTCCGTAACTTAGTTGGCACGCACGGTCTTCTCTTTTTTTGTCGTTTTCTTTCCGTTTCGGCTCTCGAGAAATTATTTTTTTTTAAATGTTTCGCGAGAGAATGGAGTCCTTACGACATTTTTAGATCGTCAACGCTTGTTGCCTTTAATTAAAAAAACCTCGTAAGGTATGGAACAGAGCTAAGAACTCGCTTCTAAGACGGACATCTGTCAACAAGTGACCTTTCCTAACACGTGGCAGATATTCAATGGTGAGTTTGTAGTATTTTTGAATGAATTCGTTATTATTGGTTTTTACTAACTTTAGTTTAAGGAACAGTAGTTGATCAGGTTTGAATTTTTAAGGTATTTTAAGTAATTTATTATGAATTTACACTACAATCATTACTTAAAAATTATTTAATAATTAGTTAATTTGTTTGTATTTACTATATTATTTTTATTAAATTAAAAATATTACTTATTAATTACCTTATTTTACTTAAATACCGTCTTAATTAATATTACTAGGTGGGGGATTTTTTTCCTTTCTAAACGAGGATCATGACCAAAGTTGTACCATTAAGCTAGTACCTAGTGTTTTAATTATGTGAATGTACTCTAGTTGTAAAGTTCAAATTATTTTCGCTTTAGATTGACATAAGACAAAATTTAATGATGATTAATTCCTTGGTTGGCTAACTTTTAATCATGTGTTAAACACAAAATTTTACCATTAATTCGTCCTTTCTTTATGTTTCTAGCAATATTGTCCTTATAATGATTGGTAAAATCAGAGTGATTTTTTTATTGGAACAAAAGAAATTTATTTAGTCTTACGTATGAAAAAATTCAATTAATTAAATAAATTAATTAATGAACGAATCAATATATAATTAAATAAATTCAACAAATAGTAGATTGCTCTATTTTTTAAGAAATAAAGCAAGATGTTTTGTACTTCGGTAGAATTGTATGTTATATGAAGGATTAAAACCAATGAGAGATTATGTTAATTTAAATGTAAAACCAGTAATTACGGTGGAGCCCCAATAAATCTAAAGTCTTTAAATATTAATTTGTTACATTATATAGATAGAAAAGTATTATTAATGTACAATTTTTTTAATGGCAGAGCCTTTTATATTTAATATATTACTTTTATTAAATTAAAAAATTTATACATTAATTATATTTTTCTTCTTACATTTAAACCTTAACAAATGTTACTAAACACTAACCAATATTTTGCGATTTTAACAGTTAAAGAAGTGAGTGCAAATTGGGTTTAAAAAAAAAAAAAGAAAGGGAATTAAGCAATGGTAAACAAAAAAAAGAGAGACCAAATTAATAGTCATGATGAAAGCAAGGCAACCACCGTCATGTGCATGGCAGGTTCTCAATGTGGGAACATCCTTTTGGCTCTAGCCAGCGAGCCAGCCAAGCCAACACAGTCCTCGCAAATCCTTTGATTAACCCTGCCCCCCCACTGTTTACATATATATATATATATGTTTGGCATTAATATTTAATTCATTCTCGATATTTATTATATTTATATTTATATTTATATTTGATATATTAATAACATATTTTAATAAAATAAATCATATTACTTAATTGTTAAATTATTTGTATTTTTTAAAATTTTTAATAAAATAATATGATCTAATTAACTATTAATGTATTAAATACAAATTATATATATAATGTCAGTAAATTAAATAATACTAATTCATTAAAAATAAAATTATTCATATTTATATTTAAAAACTTTTAATAAAATATAATTATTTAATTCATTATCTCTATATAAATTTATATAGCGTCAAATATAAATGCTATATATATAAGAATAGCTTTGTATATTAAGTTATTAACGCAGTGGCAAATTTATTTATATATATATAAATATATATTCCATTTACACTGCCTACATAGGAACTCTGTTTTTATGGAGTAGCTAGTTTTTTTTACTCATACTTTTATCACTCTCACTCTCTCTTTCTCTGTCGTTAAACATGTCGACGGTGCAGAGAGATACAGGGAGACACTGGATTCTCCTATGTAACTTTAAAACGCCTACAATATGCAGCCCTTTGTTTTTGTTGTAAAATCTTTAGGAGTAATTATTATTTTATAATAATTTCTTTATCACTATCTTGCCTCGATATTCTAAACCTTCAAGATTTGAATCAGGAACTCTCCTCATTCCTTCCTTTCCCTCACTATCTCTCTCTCTCTCTCTGTATATTTCTTTATTTTATTTATTTATCTCTTCAAAATCTTCCCTTTTGCTACGCTTTCTGGTTTGAAGTTGAAATCTCTTCAACTCTTTCATGTTGCTGCTGAAATCCATGGCTTTTTGAGATTGTTCTTTTTTTCATATTACTACAATTCTATTGTTAAAGAGAAAGGGAAATCATTTTTTTTTTCAAGTCTCGTTTGATGATGGCTCAAAAGCATTTGCACGAGTTACTTCAAGAGGAACAAGAGCCATTTCTTCTGAAGAATTACGTTGCTGACAGACGTTGTCAACTGATCAAGAAACCATCACCAAGAACTCATCTTCAAATCAAGAAAAGAAAACCCATCACTCAAAGCTCCAACTTTCCTTCAAATTTCTGCAAAAACGCATGCTTTTTCTCGTGTCATGACTCGTCGCCAGACCCCAGGAAGTCCCCATTGTTTGAATTCCCATCCCCAGCTAAAAGCCCTTGCAAAAGCCCCAATACCTTATTTCTTCACATCCCAGCAAGAACAGCTGCTCTTCTTCTTGAAGCTGCTCTCAGGATTCAAAAACAATCTTCATCAAAAACCAAACCCCAGAGAAAAAACAATAGCGGTACTACTTTTGGCTTATTTGGTTCCGTTCTAAAGAGGCTGACTCACCGTAAAGGAAACCGAAAGCCTGAAACTGGTAATGATGGGACAAAAGTTTCAGTCAAGGACATTTTAAGGTGGGATTTAACTGTGGGAAAAAACAATCCCAGTCAAATGAAAATGTCTTCAACAATGGAAGAGAAAAGTGGCTGTGAAATGGGGTTTTCCTGTTCTTACCCTAGCAGTGCTGTTTGGTCGGAAAGCAATGTAGAAAAATCCTTGGACATGGACTTGGATACTTCCTGCAGTTGTAGCCAATCCGAGGATTTTGAAGAGATTTTCATGGCCAAGGAAGTTTTAGAAAATAACTCAGTTTTTGCTTCTTGTGATAAGCACTTTTGTGAAAGCCCTTTCCATTTTGTGCTTCAAAGAAGCTCTTCTTTTGGTCACCGGACACCCATCTTCTCCTCCCCGGCTACTTGTCCTAGCCGCCATCAAAGAGAGGTTAGTAAATTTAATTGAAAAAGATTACTGATGATCAATTAATTAATCATTTGGTTAATTAAAACTGCAACTCTGGTATATTCAAAGCTTCAGCTTCTTCATTCTGGGGGGTATTTGAGTAAAACTCGTGATTCAGGTTGACCGAGTTCTCCGACATGGTTGAAGTGTCGGCAAATAATCCACTTCAATTTTGGCAGCAATTCGATCTGAATTGGCATATATGCCCTTTTAGTCTTGGCTCTTTTTTGTAAGCTTGCGGTTGGTTTGAATGACTTGGAGGGTTATATATGTCATTTAGTCCTTAACCATGAATATTTTTTTGTATTTTGTTAATTGTACTTTTGATCATATGTCTGCCATGCAAATCTCATTCTAATCCTTCACTAATAAAATTATGAAATTTTTAGTTAGTACCATGATGAGAAATGTAATCTGAATATCAAACATTTCTTAATTAAAGCCTGGTGTATTGGACTGGAACAGGACAAGGAAAATTATGACGTAGAGAGCTTAAAAATATTGCAAGTTGAAGAAGAGGAAGAAGAAAAAGATCAAAGAAGTCCAGTTTCTGTTTTCGAACCTCCATTCGAGGACGACGACAATGATAGACATGTCGATGATAGGAACGACGGTTTCGATCTTGAATGCACCCATGCAACTGTGCAACGTACGTTTTTTAAATAACTTCAATTATTATTATTATTATTGTTTTTTTACCATTCATGCATTTGCTTAATCTTCTTAGATGATGCATAGTTTAACTGATAGCTAAATATACATGTAAAAATTGTTGATTAAATGTGTTGGCAGAGTTAAGATCTTGCAAATGAGCGTAGCTTTTGATGATGATGATATATGTGGGATCCATGGAAATTTTGTTGCCCTTTAGATTTTAGTTTGTACATCAATTTAGGCTAAAGTGACATGTTGATGAAGCAGACACCAATGTTTTGTCATAACTTCATGAGTGACCCACATTTCAAAGTTAGGAGATCCGTCTTAATTGTTCTTGTACTCTTTTAAGCTTCCAGTTTGTTGGGCCATGTAATCATCTACATGAAAATTTTTCAGGGTTTATTTGAAAACTTTCATGCTTTTTGATGGTTGAAGCCATTTGTTTCTTCTGTTGGAAAGCTTAAAATTTTGGCAAAAGACGAGTTAATTTTTAAGCCGATTGCCTCAGTAATTGTCTCTCCCTTGAAAGCCAAGGAGCTGAAATAATTGAGGCAAAAAGGCATTTAAAGGCTTGGGGCTGGTTGAATGGCATTCAGATGAAAATATAGGTATAAAACCAGAAGAGTTTGGGGGACTCCTTGTCTCTGTCATACTTTGCTTTGTGCCTTTCTCTTTAATGGTGGAAGGCTTAGCTTTTTTTGTCACAGTTCACTTGGATTCACAAATATGGCAATCTCTGGGTTTATCTTTGTTGTTTTTGAACATTGACAGCATCCTTCAATATGGTGGAACCCACTGAATTTCAAATCATCTTCTTGATTAAGCTCTAAAACATTAATTAACTCTTGATTATGTAGTTGAAGCTATCTTAATACTGTTTATAAGTATATTGTTGCCTTTTTTATGGTTTTCCTTCTTTAATCACCAGGAGCTAAGCAGCAACTACTGCAAAAACTTCGTAGATTTGAGAAACTAGCCGAATTGGATCCGATTGAACTCGAGAAAATAATGTTAGAACAAGAGCAAGATGATGATACTGATAAGAATGGTATTTGTGACCTTGATGGCTTTCTCCAAGAAGTGCTTAAATCAAGTTCCTACAATCTAAGATATGTCCCGGAAGGCATGAAAAGGCTAGTATCTGATCTCATCGCCGAGGAAGAGACACAGCTGCATAACTGCAACATCGATAAACAAATGGTGGCAAAAAGAGTTTGCAAGAGGCTGGATTCATGGAAGGAGGTAGAGTCGAACACCATTGACATGATGGTGGAAAAAGATCTCCGAACAGAGTCCGATGGTTGGAAGCGAAATGATCAAGAGCAGATTATGGAGACAGCGCTAGCAGTTGAATATTCCATATTTAGATCACTGATGCAAGAATTGTCAGATGAATTACTAGTTAGTTTAACTGGGTTTGATGGCTAAAAAATTTTGAAGCTAAGTTGATGTTATAAAAATGAATTCTGGTTTCACTTCTTTTTCTTCTTTTTTTTTTGGAGGGGGGGTCAATATCATACATTAATTAGATTACAATCTGACTTGCTTTGAAGTGACAGGCTAATTAGAAAGGATGAGCGTTAAAATAGCAGGGTATTATGTATATGCAATCATGTAACTGGTGGGTGTGATAGTGTATGAGTCATGGCTCCAATGGTATAACATGTACAATTCCTAGCTTTTAATATATATATATATATATTTAACATCTATTTTCTATATAAACATTGTTCTCTTACCTTTAAATATTAGGCAACTCTTAATATGCAGAGTAAATCAGCTCTCTAACTAGTCTGAAACTGCGTAAAGTTATTTTTTCTTCCCATTTTTACTGTATTCTACAACAGAATCCTCTCATCAATATGATCGGGGTTTGGTCAAACATTGAGGGTAGGCAAAGCTTCTGGTTTTTTCTTTTAAATAAATCTGAGGTTTTGCCTAATTAATTTATAAAATCATCCTTAAAAATAATATCTAACAGACTTGAATTCTTGCTATCCCTTCTGTAAATAATAAAAAATAAAGGCTTCTGGCTTGGGGCTGCCTTGTACTGAAATGAGTAGCAATACCATTATCAACATAGAAGAAAGGAATATCGCAGGGAGGTGCCTTGTCAAGCAAGGTAAGAAGTTGATTAAAACAACATCTTTTGCTTGTTTTCATTAACAACCCAGGAATTCTTTACTGAACTTTTTGCTTCTTTTCATTCATTTTCCAAATGTTGAAAAGAGGTGAACTTTATGCTTTACGCATCTTTCAATCTTTCAAGGATAATTTGTTTTTCTTATATATAAACGATTATATATATATATATTTGGGACAACTCACATTGTTGTTCTGGTAATAGAAAGCAAAATTTGCCATTGATTGGACAATCTATCCAAACACAGCGTTATTTTGAAGAATCATTTTCACCATCTTTTTAAAACAAAAGCTAAGCTGAGGGGGGAAAAAGGGAAAATACAGTGACATTAACCGAAGGCATTGCCGTTAGAAGAACATTCACTGGCTCCTTATCCATTTTCCCGCATTTTGATCTGGACTTTAGGTACAAGGGGGTTCAGATTTGACGTGACGGCATGGGAGTCAAGGGGCCTTGGGAAGTTGGCAGAGGAAGAAGAAGAAGAGGGAAAGGGGCCCCTACAAAGGGAAGGCTTAAGAGTAGGGAGGGCTTTGTCTAGGTCTAGGAACCAAGGAACCTTGGGGCCATTGGAAAATGAAAGTCTCTCTCAGGCAGGTTATCCAGGACTTGTTGTTCATGAATCAAGATCCTGCTTTTTACCTTATATGTTTCACCTTGTGAAAAAAAAATTTAGGGAAAGTTTAACGGTGATTATTTGTTAAGAATTTTAAAATGAAAAAAATATATTTATTTTTTTAATTTTATAAAAATGATTGATTTAACGTAAAAGAAATTTAAAAAATCAAGTGGTTAAAAAATATTTATAGACACCCAAACCCTTTTATTTATTATAATTATTGGAGCATTTTCTTTTAGAATGTATGTAAGGTCATTGGTCAGATCCTTTTCATTTGCTCACGTTGTTTCTTACCTTCTTTGTACCACTTTCTTCCAAATACAAGAAGCATGGTTTACTACTTAGCTAACAGTTAAACTATTGGGTAAACTTGTTGATTTGGAGGATTATTAAAATTAGGCATTTAAAATATTCAATATTATATGAAATCTATTAAAAAAAAGGAATATGCAAAGGTTAATATATCATACTAATATGTGCCCGTAAGGCTTTTTCTTTATTTATAAGTTTCCAAAATTTCAAGGTTTCTTTCAAAATTTTCCTTTAGAAAGGAACAATGTATATATACATATTTCGAAACACCGGTGTCCAGAAGCCTATTGAATCTTGATTAATCCGGTTCAAGTAGAAAGGAACAATATATTTTATTTCATTTTTTAAGTTATTTTTGATATGGCAATGAAACCTCATATGACAAGGCACTTATAGGTAAATTCATTTGATATTTTAATTGACACGTGATAATTTATTATTAATCACTAAATTCTTGTTATATTTTTTAAATGAAATTAATTTATTCAAATAACTTATCTAAGAAAATATAAACTTTGATACTTAATTACAAATTTCTGTTCTTTTAAGTATGCATGTGCAAAAGTGATATAATTTAAGGAAAAAAGTATATATTAACCCAATATAAAATGACTTATGAATTATAGAATAGAAATAAATTGATGTGAGTAAAATGTAATGGGTCGTAATTAAACCTCTAAAAATTCAAAACTATCAAATTAAATCTAAACAAAAAATTGGATTAGTTTGATATTAATTGGTTTTTAGATCACATCATGCAATTGTTGGATCATTCTAAATTGATAAAATTAATAAAATCATTCATAAATTTATCATTTTTTTTATTTCTTAAAGTATTTATATTTTAATATATATTTAAATATAAAATATATTTATATTTATAGCCAACTTAGAATTGAGATATGATAAAATAAATACAAGCCCTATCACTTCAACAATCTGATCAATACTCGACACTCTCTGAGATGAAGGCTTTGAGGCCCCATCCAATACTTCGTATTGTCATATCTTGGCTCAATTACCATAAAAATTTCCTGATTGATATATATATATATATATATATATTAAATATATACGTATAAATGCGTGTGTCTTGTCTCTTCTTGCTGCAACTAGAAACTAGAATGATTTTGAGTGACTAGAAGTGACAATGTAGGCCTAATCTTGTTGGTTGACCCATAGCCGAGAAATGTATGAAAAGAAGCCCAATTTTGGGCTTGAAATTAGTGGAAAAGGGCCACTTGAAGGGCCCAATTAAAAGAACTAAAAAGTTTGATCTTCTTAATTTATTACTTTTTACATGCTTTGTTTTGATTTTACAACGTTGATTGTTGAGCAATTTTTTTTTTTTTGGAATTACACAATTCTCTCTTATCTGACAAATTTTAAATTATTTATTTAGGAATAAACTTTCAAATTTTGGATAATAAGTTTTAACTCTTGTGTTACTCATTAGTTTGTAGTCATAACATTTATATATTTTAAAGACCATGGTTTACTACGTTGACCAAATTCTTTTTTCTTTTTTTTTTTTTTATTTTAGTCATCAAATTATGAAAAAAAAAAGGATTTAATCTCCCTCATAATAAACATTCATTTTATCAGCCACTCAATTTGTTAAGACTAATGATTACATGATGTAATAATGCTATATCATTTGCCAAATATCAGATAGAATTATCACCTCAGTTGACATACCACGAAATTATCCACTTGATAGTATAATTTTAAAAATTAAAAAAGAAAAATATTAATTAAAATTAAAATATTAATTTAATCACTTAATTTTAAAAATTATCCACCTAATTTGATAAACTCTAATTTTTTTTCCCCCAATTATTATGTCACATGGAAAACTTATGTGGCATCCTACACGTGGTACTGTTTCGTCATTCAAGTGTTAGTTCTAAACGATTAGTAAATATTGATTAGATGACGTGTGCGACTAAATCATTCTTTTTTATATATAATATTAATTATATTATAAAAATAAATATTTTGGATAATTAAGTGATCAATTACGTAATTTACCTTTATTTTTCACATTGACGTAAGGGGTGCCCCAGAAAAAGTTGAGGGGATGTCATCAATGTGCCTGAACAGTGAGAAGCATATATAAAATCTTTGGTTAAGCAAAGCACAGTCAATAATGGTGATAATTGAGGTTTTGATGGTGCTTAAATTAACCTTTCCTGCCTGTGGTCCTTAAATCATTATTTAATACCTAATTATCACTTTAATTGACTGTGCCCATTAATATAGTTGTGCCCGCCTGCCTGCCTGCTGCCCTCCTTTACTCAAAATGTCCTAATATGGAATACAAGGTATTTTATCCTGATTTGGCTTCATAGATGACATGTCTCCTCGTGACTGGCCCCATGCATGAGCGTAGTGGAAAAAAAAAAGAAGCTGCCTCATACTCTGATGTAAACCTCAAAAATGTCATATATGGTACGGTTATACGATATGAATATGATATGATAAAATTTAAAAGTTAATTCAATTAACATGTAGTATGTTTGAAGTTTAAACCTTAACATCTATTAAATCCTTTCCTATCCATAAGTTATGTTTTCTTTTGTACCAAAAAATTGATATGATACAAAAATATAAACATATTAAAATTTATATAACAGGAATTATTTTTATAAATATATAATATTTTAAATATAATTATAATACATAAAAGTATATGAATATGACACAAATATATAAATTATAAGATCTATTGTGACAATGATAGAAGAATAATTCCAAAAATTGCAATATTTATTTCATTCCAAATTTGTTTATATATATATATATATATATCCAATAAGTCAAGTCCATATAATTTGTGCTTGCCAGTATATATTTATATGGCTGACTATAGAAATTAATGTACAAAGTACAAGAGAAGAAATATAATGGGACGAAGTGTGTGTGTGTGTGTGTGTATATATATATAATCAATGATAATTATCTAAAACTTGATTTAACATTTGATTTACTTGTCGTTCAAGAAAGTTGAATTTTAAGATATAACTAAAAATAGTTGGCTAAATTTGATGATGATCACTTTATATAAATGCATGAAAGGTATCAACCTTTGTATAATTTGCTATATACTTAACAAAGAAAACGAAAATTCAACAGCCACTCCAACTCTACAATAACCTTTTAGAAGCAATATTATTTAAGGTTAAGCAACATTTCAGGTATAATTATATTTATTTGGATCAAAGGATGATTGATACATTTGAAACATTAAAATCTCACTTTTAATTGAATCATTAATA
>JAQSVH010000001.1:1187942-1203867 GCA_029448705.1 Adansonia digitata | reverse complement strand
ATGTCTTTTAAAGTATATCAAATTAAAAAAAATAATTTAAAATGTGAGATATTTGAAAAATTCTTAATCTAGTTATGGAATAAAAAATTTTCAACACAAAGTGTACCAGATATGAATTCTATGATATAATTATAAACCATACTGATCAGTGAAATATATGAATGCTATTTAATGGGTTTCCAACTTTCAAGTTTGCATGTAGAATGTGTGAATTGGGATATTTTTTTTTAAAAAAAAAGGTAATCAAAGAAAAGGGAAGGTATATATAAGTATTAATTGGAATGAGATCTTGGGAATTGGCCGAAATTAAAAGGCTCTTCGTAGGTTTTTTTTTTTTTTTTTTTTTTTCCTTAAAGGGAGTTGCAGCATGAGGATTAATGAATTATATGAGAAAAGTCTTAAGTTCCTGAAATTTGAAAATTATATTTATTGGATTTCATCTTTGAATGATTACTGAAATAAGTTCTTAACTTTGAAGCGTAAAGAAGTATAGTGACGGAATTAAGCGAAGGGAACATAATTTTCTTGTGTGACGGAATTTGGTGTTTATTAATTAATGATGTAAAAGCAAAGGAATTAAGATGATGATGATGATGATGATGAGAGTCGTCGGCCAAATATAAAAAGCGTATATCAAAGAATTCGAGTTTGAGATGGAGATGTGGCAATTTCATCATGACCCTCATCAGTCTCTCAAAAATTTTGCAATATGGTCGACGACAAATAGGCTTTTCTTTACTTATCTATAAACAAAAAAAAAAAAATTCTTTTCTTTCTATGGTGACAACACCACCACGCCCCCCCCAACCAAAAAAGACCCTCTTCTTTTCTTTATTCCTTTGAGAAGAGCTAATATGGTTTCGAACTTTCTATTATTATTATTATTATTACTACGTGCGAAATAGGGGAAATTTTGTCTTGGCAAATTTGTCAAGCAGAGACGGCGAGAAAGGAGATAAAGAGGGGGAAAAAATGACAAATACTGATACTTCAATTGTCGCGTCAACCGATAACTCATTAACATTTTATGAAAGAGGATTCTTTCCAACCCCAATCTAAATTCAAACTAATCTAAACATTCAGACTACTATTTAAAATATTTGTATTTAATATTTATCATTAAATTTAAATATACATAAATTTTCTTAAAATAAATAATAATTTAATTCAAATCAAATTAAGAAGAAAAAAAAAAATTATACAAATCCGATTTACTTCAAGCTGTACTTGTCAATTATATTTTATCTTTGGCAAAATCATCCCTTCATGATATAAGTCATGAATATTGCCCTTTCCTCTAAGCCTTTTTAAAAAATATAAATAAATAAATAAAACTTTCACCTCTAAAGCCTCTTATTTTAGTCTTCACCCCTTTTTCCCCCTAAAGACCCCCAAAAAACCTTTGTTGACAATTGCCAATTTTTAAGCCTTAAATAGAAAAACGCCCGGGAGCCTTTCTCCTTAATCAATCCACGTTGAAAAACAAAAATATAAAGGCAACATATAAAACGCATTGGTCTAAGAAAATTAAAGGCGAAAACTATCTGGTATTTATATCTAACTTCTATCAAGCTATGACCTTTGAAAAAAGAAGGCAATACAAAAAAAAGAAAAAAGAAAAAAAGAGAGCCGCATGAACACGAATAGCAGACACTCTCAGCACCTTCCCAAGGCATAACAAAATTTGCATACAAGAGGTCCAGCAAACGTTTAAGCTATATGCAAAAAGTGAACCTGGATTCTTTCATCAACTTCTGGTAATTACACCGCCAGTGCTGGTTCGATTTTTCACCTTAATGTGTTGTTATTCTTCCTTTTCCTAGCAAGTGAGAGTTATGATCAGGTGACAAATTAAAACATTGGGAGAATAACTCACCCAAAAGTATGGTAAATATATTCAAAGATAAAGGACCTTACCATTTTAATACTACCAGTTAGTCCTAAGTCATGAGCTGAACTTTCTGACATACAGTTCGCATGCACAATGGGACCATTGGCTGCAGTCTCATCTGCAGTTCCTACCTCACCATCCTTTGATGGTATAGGCATGTATACAGCACCCTTAAACATCCATTCACCCTTGTCCTGGCTAAAAAAATCTTCAAATAGCTCACCACATAACATGCATGCATATTGATTTTCGTCTGCAGGAACCATAAGCTCAGTCTTTTCTGTTGTCTTTTCCAACTGGTTCACAGAATCAGTGGATTCAAATACTAATGGCCCTGGCTTCCCAGCAATCCAGTCATCTGACTTTGCATACCAACCCCTCAATGCTCTATCAGAACCTTTTGGCTCAGTCTTTTTCATGGCATGCCACTCCAAGTGTCTATTGAGCCGTTCCTTAAGCTTAAGTCGAAGACAACATAAGCTGCAACAATGCGGAAGGTCATCCAACAATCCACTTATCACAGATGAATGAAATTCTCTGATGACATCTGGCCTGAATTCTAATCCTATGAGGTTTTCTACCTCCATTGAAGTGGACTGATGTGAGGCAACTGAACGTTTTGTGGAAGGTTTGGCAGATGATACCTCATCCATGTTGGAGGAACGAGGAGCATCGGATGAACTAGGAATTGAAGAAGCTGGCAAAGGGCTACTGGTAGAAATGTCCAAGCTCTTGTTCAGTGATTCGGTTGGTCTCTCCTTTCCTGGGCTCTTCTTCTGCATTTGAGTAGGAATCTGAAGAGATGGGAGAGATAGACCATCCTTCTTTGATGCAGAAATTAAACCTTTTGCAACTAACGAGCTCAAAAGGTTGGATATTGGAATTGGAGCCTTGCTTTCAGGATCTGAAGTTTGCAATTGGGCATTACTAACAAGAGATGAAGGTTCTACTTTTTCCTGAGAACTATTTGTAGTAGCCACTATTGCATTGTGGGATGCAGAACCTGACAAAGTTGCAGTATCAACCATCATGCCTGAGGTCGTAAAAACGGCAGGTGAAGGCCCATTTGGAAGAGGAGGCTGTGATGGTATTTGCCCCAGATCTTGAGAAATCTTATTTGGAAGGTTGCCAGTAAAGGAATTGTTGGAGAGGATTCCACTCTTCATTACAGCAGCCAATAGACTACTTGTAGTTGGCAGTTCTGAAGTTTCTATAGCAAGTGGATTGGTATGCTCTGTTGCATTTCCCAATGTTGAGGCTGGTCCTACTTCAGAGATCTGAGACAGAAGTGGCTTCCGTTTCTGACCAGAAGATTCTACCTGCATGGAAACTGGCTGCAGTGGCTGTGAGGGGGAGTAATGATGGCTAGATTGAAAAGAAGAAACCAAAGCAGATGACACCTGAGGAGAGTGTTTACGAGACCCACCATCCAACTTTCCAGAAAACTGGGATGGTTTTGGATCAGTTCGAGGGAGGGAATGAGCATTTGTATAGTCTTGCTCAACCAATTTCTGTAACTGTTGATGGGTCTGGCGTGCAGGAAATGAAGATGAAGGTGAAAGTGAATGATGGCGCATAGGAGACTGTTCAGGTGGTGATGCAGTTCCGAGGGACTGAAAACCCTGCTGTCCTAAAGCAACCACGGATCCTGATGCCACATTTGTCAAAATCCCAATGCCAGAGGTTCCCAAATGAGATGAACCAATTTGTGGTTGCATTTCTATCCTGGCCAGAGCAGAACTAGCACCACCAGTCAACCCACCAATGGTGGCAGAATAGCTCTGAGAATGGCCGGAACTAATAACAGGCAATACATCAGTTTTATGTGACTCCTGCAATGGCCATGTAGATGTAATCCGGGGCCCATAAGATGGTTTGTCCTTCTGCTCAGTGGATAATGAGTCAGCAGAAGTTTCTCTATCGAACCTCGACCCCACATCATGAACACTTTGTGCTTTGCGGAGTGGACTTTCAAAATCCTGTCATTGAATTGAAACAAAGGCAATTATAAATACTTGAGAAAATAAATTTCCGGACAAAAGAAATGAAAGAAAACTAAAAAAACAAAAAGGCAAACAATCAAACAACAATAATGTTCCTCAGCCAATTAACAAAGATTTTCAATAACGCAACACATCTTCATATGCATATCCATGACTGCTGTTAATCTAAAGTCTACCTTACACAAGCTACAAGCAGTATAACTTTATATAATGTACCAAAAATCTGAAGAGCATAAACATACAAATTGTAAATGTTCCGGAAAATTATAAGAGATAAATTCGTAAAATTTATCTTTTTCAAGATGAGAAAATAGATTTCTTAAAACATATTCAGTAAAATTATGTAATTCAATTCAAAGTCCTCTTCTTGCAAGCTTACCAATTTTTCTGAAACATCCGGAATCCAATGGTCTTTTCTTGAGTTTTTAGAGATGTTGGCTACATCATGTTGAGACAATCTAGAGTGCATCTCCCACATAAATTCCTCTTCCTCAGAGTTTTTCCAGCTGTTGGGCAACCCACTACTGCTTCTACCAGCAATGTTCTGTCTTGCCAGTAAACGAGGATCAGCATTCACAGCTTTGGATGCCGAGTAATTTTGAGATCCATGTTTAATATTGAAACCATTCCTCTGGCTTGAAATCGTCTCAGTAACACTGGCTCTCCCAACACCCACACCAGGAGTCTGCGAAAGATCAGAGCCATAGTCGTAAGTACCAGGCTTGTTAAACACGTCTCTATGAGAAAGCTGAAAGTTCTGATAACTTTAAAATATAAGCAGAAAGTGAAAAGGGAATAAACATATTATAACAATCTTTAAAACACTTCACATACATTCATTTTAACAGAAAGATCACCATATGTCCGTCCAGCTGTAATGGGTGCTCTATTTGGCCTTTCATAATCCTCCTTCAAGTTGCCCAAAGTCCCAGTCATATCACTGACCATAACTTTTGCCTTCATCACGTAAAATGAAATAAATAAAAAAGGCCGTATAATACAAGCATAGTTGATTATTATGAGAAGGAAGAAAATACTTGGCAATGGTGGCATTAATATGATTCCACAATGGACTAGAAAGGAATGATATAGAGGGATTCTCAAAATTGTGGATATGAATCTTTAACATGGAAGGTGAAGGAAAAAATAAATAGCAGAGTAAAAGCATTTAAAGTGCTCACTTTATAAACAGGAGCAAACATCCAAACTCCATAAATGCTTCAGAAATATACTGAATCAAATCGAATGAATAACATGCCAAGAAAAAGGAAAAGATGATTGTAGAATTTACCCTGCTTGACTGTTGAAGTCGCTGCTTTTCTAGATACTTTGGATTTACATGAATGCTATGAGGTGGACGCTGTGAAAGCGGATCAGGTCTAGATGTTGTCGTTCCTGAAGATGAATCATTTATCATAGGAGCAAAGCCAAGTTCCGTTTCAATCACCTGAAGAGACTGAAGAGGGAATACCCCTTTCCATGTTCCAAAAAGATGTCGCATGCTCTGATGCACAGGAGGATCAACTTGTCTATATGCTTTGCAGAACACCTAAACCAGCAGCGGTCAAAATGGTAAGGATTATAAACTGGCAAGGATGTAGTTTTTTAATTGACAACATAGTATTATCCAGTTTTTTGGATATTAAACATAAGCATATTACAAGACATTTTGTCAGATGCCACATTTAGTAAGCATGGAGTCAAAAAAGGAATGAAACCTAACCTCAGGTAATCTGGCCGCAAAATATTTAATGTAATCTCTCCCGATATTCTTTACAATACTGTCTAAAAGATAGAGCGATGGCAGCTTTTGATCACTGGGAACCTGCAAAGTCAAATTTTTAATCAGCTCCCCACCCACAAAAGCTTTATTGGACTAATTCTTCCTCAAAATACAAACCGAATCCATAACACCAGCAATGCTGTAATGAAAAGAAAGTGAGACAAGCGGAGAATAAGGATTACAAACAGGACCAAAAAAAAAAAAGAGAGAGAGAGAACCAAAGCTTCATTTTCCTTGTAAAGAAGATAAAAATAGAAACAAAAAAAAAAAAATCTTGGTAACGAAGATTTTGCATCAGTAAACAAGGTTTTTGAATGCATCCCTGCTACCAATAATAGGCAGCCTTCTCAAATTCATCAAGTCAGAGTGTATAATTCCATGTCACTGAAATCTGACTTTGCCATATCTGTTTATGCTTTCATTTTCTTCCCCTGTTTTTCATGACTTTCTATCAGGTTACAGCCTTTAGAAAATTAGCTCCATCACAGAGTATATATTGCTTGAAGTCCAAGCAATTCAATTCTGAGGCACCATTTTAAACTTCAATTAGACTTGGAAAGCTGATCTTTACCATTTCCCAGTGATGAGCCCAAGAGGGCAGGAAGTAACAGGAACTCAACTTAAACACTTAGCAAGGCCTTAGCATTTATAGTTCTATTTCTGCATCTCAGCATCCAAATGACATTCGAGTGATATAACTAAAGAATTGCTAGTAAGAGATGATACATGTAAATTTGGCAAGTGTTATACACTTAAGGAAATCGAGATGAAAAAAGGGGGAAAAAAAGTAGAGGATACAACTATATTGCTGCGAAAAAAGCCCAACTGCGAGGGAATAATAGCTTTATCAGATTCCAAGCCCAATACAACTCATTTTCCACAAAGTGGATGGTCTCACAAGACACTGGCTTCCTTTATATTCCATTCTAGCACATGCCTGTAAAGTTTATCATCTTTATACTCCATTAGCTGGCTGGCTATTTACATTTATGGGACCAGTAGAAACATATTAGACACATGAGAGGTTAGCAAGGACATCCAAGAAACGAAAAGATTTATAGGCAACATGGCCTTAGGTTGAAATTACATAGACTAGTAATAGCATCACGTTATTACAATCTTCCACACTGCGTTTGTCACTAAAAAAATAACACCCAACACTTGACCAACATCATCGTACTCTCCTCACCTGTTATAAAAATATAAAATTTGAACTTGAAAGAACTCTGCAAAACATTTCAACAAACCCACATTGAGATGGGCATTGATAAAGCCAAAACTAAAAGGAATCCATTAATCCCAATTAACGCTTACAATCCAACTTAATTTTTCCTCTTTCTTCTCCTTTTCTTTCCACAGTATAGAAGCACACTTATAATTTATTTCCCTATACAATTCAATTTCAAACAAAAAGGAAAAGCTTTAACACATAAGGCACAGCTAAAACTGAGTTCACCTCAAGAATGTTGGCGCAGACAGTAGCAGCAATCGCCTTTGCAGCGTGAAGATTCTCGCCAGCGATTATTGTCAAGTTAGTTATAATCGGCTTCGAGTTAAAAGTCAGCTCAGCTAGCGCTCTCTTGTACTGGCTAACTAACTCTTGGTGCTGCTGTTGTTGCTGGTGATGTGACAATGGTTGTGGCTCGTACACTCCACCGCCTCCATGGCTCAAGTCACTGGTCTCCAAATCACTGGACCTGAATCTCAAAGCAGATGCCGGACCAACCTGGTTTGTCCGTTGAGGAAAAGGGCGGCCGTTAGGGTTCGGAGTGAGGTCTTCGGTTAAGCGTGGTTTTTTCAAGCCGGGTCCTCTTGATCTATCGAATGGTCTACGCGGATTCTCCATATTGATTAACATATAAGCAAATCGAAAACCCTAAATCCCTAAATCCATAACCACTCGTTTTTCCATCTACATCAAATTAGCAAATCCCAAAAAAAAAAAAAAAAAACCAAAAACAAAAACCGAAATAATACAAGAAGAAATCTAAATCGAGGAATTACAAAAATACAAAATCCATTTGTACGATGAAGGAAAAATATAAAACCCTAAAGCTAATAATCTACAACAACAACAAAAAAAAAAGGGGAATTTAAACTCTAATTTCTAAAGATTAAGGAGGATCTGAGAAATTTCGGTAAAAAGAAACAACGGAGGAGAGGGAATTAGGGATTGTTTGGATGGGAAGGGGCGATATTTGAGGGTGAAGAAGCGAGAGAAAGAGCGAACGACGTTGGACGGAGAGAATGACAGGTGGGAAGGTTAAGGTTTAATTGTAAATTTTGAGAAAGTGGAGGTTTATTTTAAATAATGGATTGTCTGGCGGCTGCTGGGCCTAAATCCAACACAACAAAGCCCATATATTTACCCGCTCCAAAAATCTAAAACCCTAATTTAAACAATCTAACCTAAGGAAAACCCTAGCATCTACCATATTCAGCAACACATCGCTTTGCTTCCGCCTTTGCACTCCCGTAAGTTGCACCAGCTCTTCCACTCTCTAATTTATTTAGAATTTTATTTCAAATCGATCTTTTTACGATAAATTTTTTGCATTTATTTGTTTCTTTTATTTATTTTTTCAGGCAATCATGATGAAAATTAAGACCCCCAAGAAAGGCAGAGTCAAAAGGGAATTAGAAAAACGAGCTCCAAAGCTCGTAAGTCTTTTACGAAATTCTTCAATATTTTTTAATGAAGATTTATATTAAAAAATGGGTTTTTTTTAATCGAAATTGTGTTTTGCAGGTGGAAACAGGGAAGAAAACGCTGATACTGCAAGGTACAAAGACGAGCAGCACGTTGAATGCTGTTCTGAGTGAAATTTACCATTTGAAGCAAGGTGGAGCTGTGAGGTTTACGAGGAAGAATGATAATATACGGCCATTTGAAAGTGGGGGTGAAACTTCTTTGGAGTTCTTTTCTCTCAAAACTGATTGCAGCATTTTTGTTGTGAGTAATAAAAACCCTGAAGCTTCAGTTTTTTGCCTTTGCTTTTCTCTTGATTTCTACTTTTTTTGCTCTTTTTTTCTTATTATGTTGGCATTGTTCTAAACTTATTATGTTGCGTAGGCTTGTGAAATGCTAAATTTGGTTGGTAGTAAAGAAGGTATATGAGTTTCTATTGATCATCGTGATCGATATGAGATTCTAGAACAACAATGCTTCTTATTTTTCAATTGAAAGACCTAGAATGCATCCCAGTTTCAGGCTGTTTGAGAATACATTTTAGGCCTGTCCTTGTTTTAGTTGGCTTTACGGTTTTAAGATAGCCCTCGTTTTATGGATGCTTGATTAGTTTTAAACCTGCTTTGCATAGCGAATTTTCAAGAGTCTCGCTTACGTTCTATGGTAGCAGTTTTCTCAATCATCTTTATGATTATGTGACCTTGTGTTGGCAGTATGGTTCACACTCAAAGAAGCGACCTGACAATCTTGTTATAGGGCGGATGTATGATCACCATGTGTTTGATCTTGTGGAGGTTGGGGTTGAAAATTTTAAATCCATTGAATCATTCACTTATGATAAAAAGCTTGCCCCACGGGTGGGATCAAAGCCTTTCATTGCTTTTGTTGGAGAAGGATTTGAGAATGTAGATGAGCTGAAACATTTGAAGGAAGTTTTGCTTGATCTTTTGCGAGGAGAGGTTCGTACGCAGCTTTTTGCACTTTCTTTCTTTTCGATTTTGAAAGAATTTTTATAAAGATGTATGTGATTAATGCAGGTTGTGGAGAATATAAATCTTGCTGGGTTGGACCGTGCTTATGTATGTACAGCAATTTCTTCAAATAGGGTATACCTTACACATTGCGCCTTGCGGTTGAAAAAGTCTGGAACCATAGTTCCAAGGATGGAACTGGTAGAAGTGGGCCCTTCCATGGATTTGGTGGTTCGTCGTCATCGTCTTCCAAATGAAGGCTTGAGGAAAGAAGCTATGAAAACAGCTAAAGATCAACCTAAAAAGAAGGTAGGTTGAATATGCCCGATAATTCTGCCCTTCTTTACAATGAGTTTGCATTTCAGTTAATTAACCTATTTTTGTTGCTTCACAGGTCAAAAATGTTAGTTCAGATGCAGTACAAGGGACGATTGGCAAGATCTACATTCCTGATCAGAAGGTAAGACAACAATGGTTTTTTTAACCTTATAAATGTCAATCTCACATGTTTTTTTCTTTTTTACTGGAGTTTTTGGCCATTTGAATGATGATACTTGTTGCTTATAGATTGGAGATATGGCTCTACCTAACAAAGCCAAAGGTGTGAAGAGAGAGCGCCGTGAAGCTAAGAAGAAAGAGGCTAACGAACGTTCCTCGAAAAAGCAGAAGGAAGAATCTGAGTAAGCCCTTTACGTGCATGCTATTGCGTTATCTTCCCTATCTTATGCTCGTTCCTTGCCAAATTCTTGTGGTGGGACTATCACTTGTCTGAAGGGAAATCAAATGGGGTAAGATACTAGAAGCTGATTTTTCAGCCTATGCTGTTTCAACTATATTAACCTATTAAATTTTGTTTAGGTGCTTATGTTGGATTGTTACATTTAGTTCAGCCTTAAATTTTCCTTTTTGACAAACAGTATAATATTTTCCTCATGTGTCATCCAATTTTCAAATAGAGAAAGCAATGAAAAAGCCCTCTTGTTTAAGAATTTGTTCTTGAGCCATATCATTCTTGAACTGCATAGAAAATATTTGACCCAAAAAAAAAAATTGAATAGAAAGTTTACTGAAAATTCATGTTATAGACTATGAAGAGCTATGGTTATAGTAATTGGTTGTCAATGAAAGAAATCATGAGCAAACTTGAAGTTTAATTCAATTGATTTATATAATCACCCTTAATGGTTGGTCTCTTACTGGTCAGAAGTTTAAATTCCACACCTGCAAACTATTGCAGATATTCAAAGCTAAATTCATGATACAAGCATTGATTTAGATTTTTCCAGCAGATGTTGCAGCATTTTGTGACTAACACAGATATGGAAATATTCTCCATGGAACAAGTCTGCAGTATTCTGCCCATATCTCTTTGTACTTCTCTGTACACTGGCCTTCATCTCTCCTTTCCCTCCGTACCAATAGAATGAATAGATAAATCGGGTAGAAGTATGGAATAGGGGAACTGCAAAAACAACAGGGGAAATGTTTTTACGAAATAAGCCTATAAGACATAGGATACATCAGTGTATCATGCAGGAAAAGTTACCTTATCCCACAAGGTAAACTGAAGGACAATGCCAGCAACAAATCCCCAAGGTAATTAGAGTGCCTTGCAATTCCCCTTTACAGAAATACTAGCATTAGCATCAGATAAGCATCAAGAGTATTGAACATATCACTAGGGAAGATAGTTTTTGCCAGATAAGGATAATTATGGGCTAAAAATCATTATGTATGATCCAAGTTAAAAGAATATGTTTATATTTGGAAGCTTATACCCTAAATAAATACTCATCGAGATGTCAAACATTGTGTCCAACAAAGAGTCTCAGCAACATATATTATATAACACGTTCAGAGATGATCGGAAACATGTATGGATTTTGAAAAATTAACTTTACATAAATACCGATAATGTCCATTCCATTTATAACCAACAGCATTCCCTCTGATAACCTGTGATCAATCTAAAGATTACAATCGCGTTAAATTCATTTAAAGTTTATTTCTCAATGTTTTGCCCCGGACTAATCAAAATTAATAGTTGAAATTATGTCGAGGATAAACGATGAGATGGAAATCTCACCAATATCCAGAAGCAAGCAGCTTTCCCCCGATAACCTTTGGAGGCTTACCCCATATAAGCGCTTTGGGACTCTTTTTGAATATATGCTTTTGTTGGCTCCTCTAAATACAACATACCTGCCGATTCAAAGGGACTGATTAAGATGTGGTAACAGGGCACACTTAACTCGGCAAATATATCTGATATGCTGGTTGAAAGTTGCCCGATCATAAAACTAAACAATTGCAAATTGCAGCAGATGTTGTCAGCTTCACTTTGTTATTCAAAAGCCGCCAACTGTATAACAAAGGTGAAGATGATAAATCTACCAAAAGTCAAAAATTGATATGGTTTTCTTGATACAATGGGCTAAATGTCTCTCGAGCTTCCTTGAGAACATATTTCTCACTGTAAGCACTGATTTTTGTTTGTATGAATCATTTCAATATTAATTCAATGGTTGAATCCACTATAGAGTGGGATAGCAGCTTTAAATAGCTGCAGCAATAGTTTAAACAGGAAACCGCTACATCTCACATGCCCTGAATTGGAAGGACCAGGGTGATTCCAGAAGAACAATGTAGTACACAACTTTACTCCATGATATACAAAGTAAACTTAGATGCCTTCCGAAAGTTATCGGAATGCCATAAAGCATGAAAAAGTGTCATCAGCTGATTCTAACTGCAGCACTCATGTACAGAGTAACTGCAAGAAGGGGGGGAGGGGGGGGGGAGAAAACTATATTACCACCATATCAACTATATGTCTAAGACATAATGATGCCATAACTTACAGCATTCAACAAGGATTGGAAAAATGATGGCACTGCTAGACCCCACTTTCCTAGATTGTACCTTCGAGCAATGCGTACAATGGAACCATTCTATTATATCACAAACAAGTAATAGATCCATTTTACATTTCATAGGTCCCAAAATTTATGTAATTCAGTTTTATGATTGTAGGATTCTGAAGCTCATAGGGACCAATGCGTGGAGGTCGACATTGCCGATAAAGTTTTTACATCTAAGTCACTGTTACACGCCAGGATGCTGAATCTGAAAGGAATCCACACTAGATCTCCGAACACCAACATAAAGCCTAATCTCTCTGCAATTACGTCCCAGCTGCAAAATAGAACCAACTATTAATAGGTCAATTAAGTGAGTTTCTCATATAGAAATGGCCAATCAACAACCTTACAAATTAGGAACCCTTTTGCACAGCAAAACAAAACTAAATATGCTTTTGTTACATGAATACCTACTCCACTGCAACTCTTTTGCACCAAGTTGGTAATATTACGAACTAATGTGAATAAATACTTGCAGCAAAGCTGAACAATATGAAGTACTACGATGCCATTATTATATATCGGAGCTTAGTATCTAATGATCACTTTGCTTGTCAACATTGGGAATTAATGCTAGTAACTTCTTATAATCTAGCTAGACCTAGCAACTTTGGACACGAGACAATTACACGACATGAACATGATACAGAAAAAATAACTAAATAACAACATGACATGAAGAAATTACAGAAACATGACACAAATGTTCAAATGCATCAAAATCTATGAAACAAGAATTATTAACTTATCAAAATATATATAACTATATAACACCTTAACCACGATTATAACACATTAAAGTATACGAAGGTGATACGAATAGATGAATTGCCAGGTCTAAATCTAGCTGAATAATATGAAGAACAACGACCACACTGAGAGACAAAATCAAGATTAGCTATCCATCTCTGACATTTAGTCAGGCTAAGGAGTGGCATGATAGAGCCAGAGGAAAGAAGGCTATTCTATATATTTTCTAAGGAAAAAATGCAAGAGACGAAAGGGAAAAGCGACTTCATATGAACAACCAAATTACCACACAGAATAACTGGTAGAGGATCATTGATTTGCTCAAAGAGCCATCTTGATCACTTTTGCAAGAATTGATAGGTTGATAAGTAGCCATCCCATCATTCCAGCTCTTACAAAGAAGAATCTACAGAGATGATTCCATCATCAGTAAAAGAAATATGTTCATCATAGCATAGATACCCAGGTATTATGTTGAGCAGTCATTAGCAGACCAAAAAACCAAGACTATATAACATGCAAATAATCAATCTATTTTGCAAAGCAATGACAGAAGTTATAGTCCCATGAAGCAGAAAACATGTGGAGAAAATTGAAAAGTGAATCACATACTTGAGATCAATGCCCATAAACTGAGGATTCGGCTTTATTCCAGACCACCTATAAAATAATATAATAATATAAAGGCACAAATATCAAGATCACAGATTGGTGTTTTCTCATTTGTTCAGAAGGTAGCAAAGAAAAAGAAAGTTGAACTATTGACTTGAAATAGAGAAAAGAACATGAAAACTGAATCTATCATTTTCAAAGGCAATAATTGTCAAAGTTAACTTGTTAGTCACACAATGGTTAAATTCTATAAAGGGAGATAATAGATCCATGGAAATTTCATGATGGTAAATAAATATAAAATGAAGGTTATAAATGTCAATTATCCAACAAAAAAAGATGGGTTTCACCTATCCATGATTACGAGAAGCCTAATATTTTTTTTTTCATAGGACATGAGAACACATATGAAGGAATTTCTGGAGGATGACAAATTTAGCATGCCTCTATATTCTAACCGTTTGTTTTAAAATAATATGGTTAAATGAGGCAAAAAAAAATTCCTTTCATGCAGGAATTAAAGCCGCTAAAAGGATAAGCAGCAAATCATCTACATTACTAGCGAAAACCCTTTTCCCTGTTAAAAATGAACTCATTAAGCCTATTCAATTAACTAGACAATAGATATAACTTGAAGTTATAAACATTTGTTAACAAGAATACCAGTCATGTATCAGGCTTCCTATGATGTGAGGCTTTAATAAAGAACCTTTACTGCAAGACCTGCAGCCGGCATAAAGTACTATCATTGCCTGACAAAAGGAAACAGAATGGGAATGAAAAGGCAAATTGGAGAAAAAGAAAAAAAAATTGCAACTCCATGCCAAGAATAAAAAATAAAGAGAAGGGTACAGTATAAACAATAGCCTCAGGTCACACTTCAAAGGCTACTCTACATCTTACGCAACAAGAAATTCTGTCAAAGTCTTGAGTTGATCTACTTCCACACGATAAAAAATTGTCTCTCTATAGCGAGGATCCCAGCAAGCCAACAATTTGGAAAATAATTTTCAAGATTTAAAAACATTTGACGCAGCCAAAACCAAGTTGCATTTAAATATATGCATGCTCCCAAAGTTCCATCAGTACCAATTAGAATCTAAGGAGTTTTCACTACTTAATGCAAATAAAGGATTAATGAATGCCTAAAACAACCTATCAGAAAATTGACAGCAACTTACAAGAAAACTGAATATGAAAGTTGCTGATAACAGCTCATGTCCTCTGTCTGATATCACCTGCAAACGTTTTTGTAACAAACAGAAACATAAATGAAGTCACATTAGTATCCAGAAAACAGCCAATTTAAAAATTTCCATTGTTTTAAATCTCAAGATATGCGTGATTTAAAACTAAAAGGATACAATATCTCAAATTGCTTGCTTGTAGGCATTAAATTGACTATGTCCAGGTTAGCAGTTAAACAACCTACGAGGGGAAACAAAACAATATGACGCAGACATAACAGATAAATCCCTCGCCATCCGGTTTTGAAGCATCCCCTCCAAATACTTTAAATATTCAAAATGGCGAATTCATGCGGAAATAGTTGGGGAAAATGAAAAACAAAAAGTCAGTATCTTCAACATTTGAGCTGATGACGGTAAAATTCTGACCTCAATCGGTTAATAGATTACATTATTGAGAATCCAAACAAAAATTCACCGAAAGGGAAGTCCAAAAAACATACTTAAAGCACTGGCATTCTGACATTAACAACATATACAAATAGAAGCTTTATAAAATATCATTCAACCAAAGACAAATAAATGACAAACAAAGGCATCAGATTCCAATAAGTACATCCATAAATTAATAGCAGACTAGTAAATAAATACCGTGGGAGATACGAAATTCATCTTAGACCCAACCCCAAGGAGCCCAACTAACAAAAGAAGTGCTACCAATCCTGTTCACAAATTGGGAAAAAAATCAATGAAACAAATCAGATTGCATAAAAAATTAACAGTTCTAAAGGTTATCAGTAAATATAAAGAAAGAGACCATTGCAGCGGTAATAGAGACGAGACCATCTTGTAAGGTGACTCCAGGAACAAGTTTCCCAGGTAATATAGATCCAGCAACATCTAAGTAAGCAAAGAATATCACCAAAACAACAACCTACAAAAAGGGGAAAAAAGTTACTCTTATTCAAACAATGAGGAGTTTCTTCGTGGAAAGAGTTGGTTACCGAATCCCAAGAGGGAATTAAGGACTGTAGAAGAAAACCCAGATCCATTTTTCTGTTAATGAATGAGTTTTGAATCTGGTTTTTGAAGAAATTTTGAGCTCCGCTATATGTTTT